>SJYV01002568.1:915613-977914 GCA_006410875.1 Neotragus pygmaeus
AAAACCAGAATGGGATGGGGCAGTCAATAAACCAGCCTATCAATAATCAATCAATCCATATGGAAAACAAATATTCTTTTGAGAATCCTTTTTGGATGAAATGAAAATATTTTCACTTAACTCCTAGAAATTGCTTTTGCTAGAAGAAGTACTTTTGTCCACCTATGTTCTGAGCCTTTTCTGTTCAGAAGTTAGATTTTCTTTTCCTGAAACAGCTCTTTCTGCCCATCCATGGATCTCATCAGCACAATCTGTACTATTTGTATGCAGCTGGCTTTCCCTGTTTTTACTTTTGAATGGGTAGCTTATTTCTTTCCAGCAGTTTCTTTTCTTTTTTAAAAAGAATTGACCCAAAATGGGTGCAGATGTGGTAAGCATATGCTGAAAGTTGTCGAATATTATTTTCACCCTGAAAAAAGACCTGACATAAGCAGTATCAGATTGTGTTCTTGATTTCACAGTGGCCTTCCAACACCACCTCTGCTGCCAGTGATAACTGGAACCAGCGACAGACCTTGGGAGGTAAACCACAGATTTACTTTGTTTCCAAGAACTGATGACCTCATGTTTCTTGGTGTGTGAGTCTGTGAAATGCAGAGGTGTAAAATGAAGTTTTCATTTTCAAAATTGGTTCAGTTCAGTTCAGTTGCTCAGTTGTCTCCGACTGTTTGCGACTCCATGAATCGCAGCATGCCAGGCCTCCCTGTCCATCACCAACTCCCGGAGTTCACCCACTAGGGTTTAAATCTAAGTGTAAGTTATTGCAGTAAGAGTGTATTGGAGGAACACCTGAACCTAGATTTCAGTTCAGTTCAGTTCAGTTGCTCAGTCATGTCCGACTCTTCATGACCCCATGTGCAGCACGCCAGGCCTCCCTGTCCATCACCAACTCCCGGAGGTCACTCAGACTCACGTCCATCAAGTCCGNAGAATTTATCTTAGAGTGAATGCAAAGGAAAGAGTGGCTTAAAATAGACAAAGTTGGAGCTTTTCCTTTCTCATCAGCTGCTCCATCAGTGCAGGTCACCCAAAGGTCCTATGCACATATATGGCTTTGTCCAAGCCCCAAGAGAGACCCCCTTCAGCCTGAGGCTTGGGAGGGTCAAGGGAGAAAGGAAGCAATAGGCAAGCTTCAGAGAGCAGAAACAGAGACGGGCTCTGTGTCTCTCTGGGTTTTAGTTGCCTTTCTTGAGAATACCGAGTCAGTTATAAATAGTGAGGAAATAGCTACATTTAGTTTTTTCCTTGGGAAACCATTTCATCGTTGAATAAGAAAGGTCAGTGAAATGACTGTATTATTTTGAATTTGAGCAGATGTACTGTCTCTTTTTTTTAAATTTTAGAGTCTTGTGCATATTTCGTATCACGAGAGCTCATAACTCAACCTATGCTCTTCAGTTTAATCCAGGGAAAACAAGAGTAACAGCAAGACCTACAGAATAAACACATTACACAAGTGTTGTTTGCAAAGAACTCCAAAGGAGCCCCTTAATAACGTGTCTCTGCGCAGAAATACAAGGCGAAGAATACAGCTTTCTCTGGTCCTTGCAGATTTTTCTCTCCTATTATTCTGTGCAGAATGTTGCCAGCTTAAGGTCTGAGGGCTTCCCGCCTCCATCTATAGGAAACTAAACTCTTTGGCCATAAAGTGATTGTGACAGACCCAGAGCCAGCTCCAAGGTTAGAGCCCTCCAGAGAAGTCAGCTTCAAACATGCGGATCTTCTGTGGGAAGCGAGGTGCTGGGTGGGCCTGGGCTCCCTGCCCTGGGCTCTCTTCTCAGCCTTCTACAATGAGGCTGAGGCCCAAGCTTTCTCTGGGATACCATGACCCACCAATACGGCATCAGAGTCATCCCATTCATTCATTCAAAGGAACCGTGACTTGTTATGGACTAAGAAGGATTCCGGGACGTGAAGACAGATGCAGTTCCAGCCTGCGTGGAGCTTCCCTTCAGCTGGAGGAGGGGGATAATGAACCGGACCAATGAGCAAAGTGTAGTGATGCCTTCTAAGGCAGTGCATTCAGCAGGGAGAGGGCATGGAAGAGGAGGGAATCACTGGGGGAAGGTCTCTCTGACTCAAATCCTCTCCAGCTTCCAAGTTTGAGTCTGCCTTTTGGGAGACACATCATCCCTTATAGATGGTCTGCTCTTTTGAAAATAACTTCCTTGAAAGCTGTGTTCTTCAGCTTCTACTTCCCTGCACTGAGACATGTTATTAAGGGCTCTTTGGGAGTCCTTTCTAAACAACACTTGTGTGATGGTCTTACTCTTTATATCGTGCGGTTATTCTTGTTTTCCCTGGGTTAAACTGAAGGGCGTTGGTTGAGTTTTGAATTCTAGACCCTAACCTGGGCTAGACGGGAGATTGAGGCCTGGGGTCTGGCTCCTCATGGCCTGAATCCTCTCTCCCAGGTCTCTGGGGACTCACCTCTTTCTGTCCTAGGAGTGTGTGAGGCAGGGCTTCTGCATGAGGCTTCCTGGGACCTCGAGCCTCCGAATTTCCACAGCTTTGAGGTCCCTAATCATACAGATCCCCAGGCCCTCCCCCAGATTACTTAAACCAGAAGTTCAGGGGTCATGCCTGGGAATCCTCAAGAGGCCTAATTATTTCCCCTGTACACTGACGTTTTAAAAACCTTGATCTTCGGGCGCTCAGTGAAGGTGGTGGAGACAGGAAGGTGGAGGCGTGTCTCACAGACTTGGGGCCAGTCCTCCCTGCATCTGGGCTGCTGCTGCGTGGCCCCCACTCCCCTGTCGGTACCCAGGCCCTCCCCACTCTTCTCTCTACCAGCTCCTGCCTCCCAGAAAGTGTTCTGTGTCAGAGATGTGCTCCTCACTTTGGATGTAGCCCCTGGTTGGAATTTAAGCTCCTTTAATCATAGGATTCTTTGTGAAAGGAATTGGAGGCACAGGTAAGCAGGTGGGAAAGAATATTGGGAGAAAGGGGGCTTTCCCAGGGCCTCTAACAATCCTGAGTCCANCTCAAGTTTCAGTAGGAAAAATTATGCCAATTCCCTATTATTTAACATTTTAGACATATATTTTTCATTTTAGGTTAACATTTTAGATATATATATTATATATAATTTATATATATATATAAATTATATATATATAATTTTTAACATTTTAGATATATATATATATTAGTATCAACTAATCTTACACTTTGGAGCCTGCAATATAATCTATGTTTGCACTAAAGAAAAATCTAGCCCAAGAAGTTCACCTTTGAAAAGTGGGGGAGGGAAGAGTAAGGTCACAGCAGTAGAGAAACCTGACAAGCAATCCTTCAGCCAGGTGATCAAGTAAACACGAAAGTGAGAAGGAATGTTGACAGTATGTGCGCTTGATGTGGGGAGGTGAATATGACACTTCCTCTCTGTGTTTTTTTCTTCCAAAACACACAGCTGCAGGATAATCATGAGAAAAATTAGACAAATCTCAATTGAAGGGACTTTTACAAAATACCTGTCTGATACTTTTTAATTTTTTTATTTTTATTTATTTATTTTAAATTTTTTTAATTTTTACTTTATTTTACTTTACAATACTGTATTGGTTTTTGGCATACATTGACATGAATCCGTCACAGGTGTACATGAGCTCCCAAACATGAACACGAAGTCAGAGAAACTCTCAGAGCCAAGAGAAGACTTAGAGCACATAGTGTTAGTCGCTCAGTAGTGTCTGAATCTTTGCGACCGCGTGGACTGTGGTCCCCCAGGCTCCTCTGTCCACAGAATTCTCTAGGTAAGAATACTGGAGTGGCTTGCCATTTCCTTCTCCATAGAACACATAACAACAAAATATAATAATGTGTCCTGGATGAGATCCTGGAGGATAAAACTAATATTTTATTTTCTTCTCTAGGGTCATTGAAATAAATGGACTTTAGTTAATATTAATGTATCGATTGGCTCACTAGTTTTCACAAAGCACTCAACCTAATGTAAGATGTTAATAATAAGGGAAACTGAGGGCAGGGTATTTGGAAACTCTCTGTACTATTGTCTCAATATTTCTGTAACCCTGGAATTGCTCTAAAACTTTATTTACAACATAGGATACCAAGACTTATAAGAAATAATAATTTCTTTAATTCAGCAGGAAATTCTGGTACTACTAACAGATTCTACTGTCATTGGTTTAACACCAGGCATTATACAGGTAATTTTTTATTGTTCTTTTTAGTTTAGATAAATGTAACAGGAAAACTCAGCAGTGGCCACAGGACTGGAAAAGGTCAGTTTTCATTCCAGTCCCAAAGAAAGGCAATGNTGAATATTCATTGGAAGGACTGATGCTGAAGCTGAAGCTCCAGTACTTTGGCCACCTGATGCAAAGAATTGATTCATTGGGAAAGACCCTGATGCTGGGATAGATTGAAGGCAGGAGGAGATGGGGACGACAGAGATGAGATGGTTGGTCGGCATCACCAACTTGAGGGACATGAGTTTGAGTGAGCTCCGGGAGCTGGTGATGGACAGGGTGGCCTGGCATGCTGCAGTCCATGGGGTTCCAAAGAGTCGGACGTGACTGTGCAGCTGAACAGAACAGTGCAGTGCTTGTTTAGCAAAGTTATGCAGAAAGTAACAGTCAGGTTGTTTATGAGGCAAACAGCTTTTGGCAGTTCTAACTGTGAGATGAAAATTGGAAGGTCTATGATAATTACTTGAGGCTCTCTACTGGGGATCCTTGAAGTAAGGGCAAACCAGAAATAGACCATATCCTATAAAGACTGAAACTCAGCTTCTGAACAGTTCATACTTTCATTGGATTAGGTGAGCATCCTCCTACTCTAATTTCCTATGAGGAAAATAAAATTTCATCTAGAGTCTCCGTGACTTTCCATATACAATGTCTGGCATTCGAGTTAAAAATTTATCAGGCACATCAAAGGACAAGATCAAAATAAAAAACAGATAATAGGGAACACTCTTGCATTGCTGTTGGGAATGTAAACTGATATAGCCACTATGGAAGACAGTATGGAGATTCCTTAAAAAGCTAGGAATAGAACTACCATATGACCCAGTAATCCCACTCCTAGGCATACACCCTGAGGAAACCAAAACTGAAAAAGACACATGTACCCTGATGCTCGTTGCAGCACTGTTTACAATGGAAGAACATGGAAGCATCCTAGGTGTCCACTGCTGTGGTGCATATACACAATGAAATACTACTCAGGCATAAAAAGGAACACATTAAATCAGTTCTAATGAGGTGAATGAACCTAGAGCCTATTATACAGAGTAATAGTAGGTCAGAGAAATATTAAATATTGTGTACTGACACATATATATGAAATCTAAAAAGGTGGATCTGATGAATTTATTTTAAGGGCAGCAATGGAGAAACAGACATAGAAAACAGACCTGTGGACATGGGGGAGGGGAGGAGGGAGAAGGGGAGATGTATGGAGAGAATAACGTGGAAATTTACAATACCGTATGTAAAATAGATTGCCAATGGGGATTTGCTGTATGGCTCAGGGAACTCAAACAGGGGCTCTTTGATAGGCTGAAGGGTGGGGTGAGGTGGGGAGGGAGATGGGAGGGACTTTCGAGTGGGAGGGGACTTGAGTGTACCTATGGCTGATTCTTGTTGATGCATGACAGAAAACCACAAAATTCTGTAAAGCAATTATCCTTCAATTAAAAAATTAAAAAGATAATAAATAACAATTTAAACAATCGTAAAGAAAAACAGACAATAGAAATAAGCTTATGGGTGGATGCAGATGTGAAAGCTATCAGGCATGTATGTAAAATAGTATGATTAATATGGTTNAGCAATTATCCTTCAATTAAAAAATTAAAAAGATAATAAATAACAATTTAAACAATCGTAAAGAAAAACAGACAATAGAAATAAGCTTATGGGTGGATGCAGATGTGAAAGCTATCAGGCATGTATGTAAAATAGTATGATTAATATGGTTGAAAAATTAGATGACATGCTGGATAAATTCATCAGAGAATGTAGGCTTTATAAAAAAAGAGTTAAGTGAATGATCTATAGCTGAAAAAAATACCATAAATGAAATGTTAAGCTTAGTAGATGGGTTTAAGAGCAGCTTAGACATAGGTGAAGAGAAGATTAGTGATCTGTGTGGTAGACCAATAGGAAATACGCATCCAAGACCTGGAGAAAAATAAAGATGGAAAAGTCAGATTTGGAACCCACGGCAATAATAATATAAAAGTTTGAGGGAGGGGCAATAAGTAGAGTTAAAATTTTAGACCATCCTTGCCATATTCCTTTCCTCTCATATTAATTCAATTTTTATTCCAACCACCTTTGTCTTTTTATTCTGTTCTCCAGAACTCTTCAATGCAGTAACCAATGACCACATGTAACTATTTCATGTAAATTAATTAAATTGAAATACAGTTACAAATTCAGCTCCTTAGTCCCATGCAGACAAGTCGCGTCTCACTTGCTTAACAACATGCAGTGGCAGCTGTGCATGCTGCGCAGGCGCTGAGCACTTCCCCACCTCAGAAAGTTCCAGTAGACAGCGCTCTCACCCCTGACACTTACATTTTCCCATTAGGTTAATTTTTAGATCACCCGTGTACATGGCAGCTTTCCATGGTTCTAGACGCTTTAGTATTGCATTCAAGGTTTGAAAAAGCAGTGAAAGTGTTGGCTGCTCGGTCATGTCCAGCTCTTTGCAACCACATGGACTGTAGCTTGCCAGGTGCCTCTGTCCTGGCAATTCTCCGGGCAAGAAGACTGGAGTGGGGAGCCATTCCCTTCTCCAGGGGATCTTCTCGACGCATGTATGGAACCCAGCTCTCCTGCATTGTGGGCAGCTTCTTTACTGTCTGAGCCACCAGGGAAGTCCTGTAACTCAGCTGTGCTTCCTGATGATTGAAAGCAGGCACAGTGAGTTCAGTGCTTAACCACTGACTGAAAGCGGACAAAATAATCTCGAAATCAGATGCATGCTACTGTGTGACTGTCTTACATGAAGAATGGTGCTCAGAGCACCAACCAGAGTCATCAGAAGACCTCAGGCTTCTCGAGAGATACTCAGCAAGTGCACTGCATTTTGGAAAGATATAGTAAGTGTTAACATATGGGGTGAGTAGGATTTCTACCGAACTGAGTCCCAGAAACTTAATTCCCTTCTCTGGTCTCTTATTATATGTAAGTCATTGCACCTTCCCCTGGCATGTGAGTTGTGACAATTAAATGTGGCTTTTGCAAATGTGAAGATTACTTTATAAATATAAATATAAGTGCCATGTATCCCATGTGATATACTCTTTTGGACTGAGATGGACCAGGTTCACAAACTGCTTCACTTCATGCTATGCAATTTCATTTTTTTTTTTTTTCCTGTCTTACAGTGATTTCCCTCAAATCTTCTGAAGATTCATCCTTTGAGAAAAAGAAAGAGACCTGGGCATTTTTTGAAGGTAATTCTCACTTATTTCTTTATTATAAGATGCAGCCTCACTTTTAGATAATAGGAAANTCCTGTCTTACAGTGATTTCCCTCAAATCTTCTGAAGATTCATCCTTTGAGAAAAAGAAAGAGACCTGGGCATTTTTTGAAGGTAATTCTCACTTATTTCTTTATTATAAGATGCAGCCTCACTTTTAGATAATAGGAAATGAATAGAACAAGAAGAAAGGACCCCGACTTCTTAGTTTTTCCTGACCTGGAACGGTTTTCTTGCTTTAAACATAGTCAGGAGTAGGATGGGAATCCCTGGAGGTATCAGTCCACAGATTTTGAAAGAGCTGAAATCTCCAATCTGCATAATTTGGCCTTGTTTGTTTTTCTTCACGATTCCTGCTCCTAAGTGATATTAAGGAGAGACCTTTAAGCAATATAAAGAGGCAAATTACATCTACTGTGACTAATTTTATCTCAGGTGTCTTAAGAGTTTGGGATTCTGGAAACATTTGTAAACCTTAAGCCAGTGATTTTCAATCCATGTTTGAGTCACCTGGGAGCTTTAAAAACACTGCTGCCTGAACCACATCTGGTTAAGTTGGAACTTGTTAGAAGTTCTTTATGAGATGCCAGCCTGCAGCCATGGCGCTAGAGAGACGTTTCCCAAATCTGGCTCCAGACCAGCAGCGTCAGCATCGCGTCGGCAGCAGCACCCTTGGGAGGCTGTTGCAAATGCGCTGTCTTCTGTGCCACCATGCGTATGGAATCAGAGCCTGTGGGGGTGTCACCTTGGAAACCTCAGTTTTAATAAGGCCTCCAAGTGAGGCTGCTGTACGCTCAGGCTGGGGCTTTGGAGCCACGATTCTCAACAGGAGGTGATTGTGTCCCTCGAGGGGACATTTCCCAGTGTCTGGGTAGCTCTGCTTGCCACAGCAACATTTTGGTGCTGCTGGCATCTGTTGGGTCTTACAATGCACAGGTCAGCCGTGACAACAGTTATCTGGCCCCAAAATTCAAGAGTGCCAAGGCTGAGAAAGTATACGGCCTTAAGAGTATGGACAACTCACAGAAATTATTGTAAAGTAGTTGAAGATTATGACCATAAGCAATGAAAGAATGTACTTTGTGAGTTCTCAGGCAGAACCTTTGATCAGTTAAAAAAAAACAAAACAGATTAATGCTAAGATGTGATCAGGAAATTGTGAAGGATTACATCTTGTGAAGGCATTGCATTTTTTGATGACGTATGGACCTTGTGAAAAGGATCTAAGGAGACCTGTGTTCCTTGGGGCTTCACCATCACCATTTGTTAATTCAGTGGATATGAGAACATGCTCATGGCAGATTGCACTTGAATTCAAACCTGCCTCTTCCAGTAGCTAGTTAATAACAGTGACTTGAGGAACTGTCTCCCTAAGAAAAATGTAACCATAATTTTGAACCTGGTTTGCAAGCCATAAAGTGTCATTCAGGTAGGCCATTAGGATTGTTTCATTTTGAAGTCATAAATATTGCATTTCTCAGGTTGCACTTTGCTGTAACAGTGATTCTTTGTATTCCCTGCCTTTTCTTCTGCACATTTTGTAGATGGCTTTTTCTGTATTTAATGATCTTCTCCAAGTAAACCACAGTTCCCTCCCTTAGCCTTTCATTCAGTGAATACCCATTTGTTAGCAAAGAGATGTGTGACTTTCATCCTCACAGAGTGAGGCAGTAGAAAAAGCAATTGATGTGCCCATATTCTGAGGCTGCCTATAACCCAGGCACTGGGAAGGGGGGCACGTCTGGAGATATCCTGGGGGCTCTCTAAGACAGGTCACTGGCAGATGTGACAGGAGGAGCCCTGTTTATCATCTGATGCATGAGGATATCCTGGGGGGGGGTTTAGTAACCCAGAGTCTGGGTTGCCCCCCACTCCCATCCCTGCCAATAATCTGATTATTACATGTAGGAAGAGATCAAAGAATTTGCACTTCATCAGGGCTTGAGGTGTTGTTTCTGGTGCAAGTGATCCGAGGACTGTTTGAAAATACTATGGCCCCAAACCCAAGACGTTATATATTTGGAAAGACTGTAGCATTTAAAAGTCTGTACACACACACCTTGCCGCACAATCTGAATCTCTAAAACCTTTTGTATAATTAATGATTACTTTTTTAGTTCATGTGTAGCTACAGAATATCAGGGTTATTCTCAGTCTAACTCTACACAAAATCTGTAGCCCATGGTCTTCTCCACGCAGGGAATTGGTTTCTACAGAAAAGCAGGACTGGAATTCTCAGTGTACATCCTGCCTCAGAGCAGCTGTGTCCAAAGTGCCCTTTCCCTGTGATTTCGGCAGCAGCAACATCTGTGGGTTTTGCTTTTTTAACCCAGCCACAGTGTTGACGAGGTCAGGGGTACAGTTGAAACTTGCTGGCGTCTGATCCCAGGCCTTTGCCCTTTTGTTTCTGGATGGGAGAGCAGCGGCAGCGCTTGAGGACGGATATCTGTCCTGGGACTCAGCTCAGCCTGGCTGCATGCCTGCACCACAAAAAAAGCATTGTCAGGCCTCTTGGTGAGAAGCTGGAGTAAGTTAAAATCCCTCCAGGCTATAGCTCAGGTAGTTCTCCCCAAGCAAGATATTATCACTGGCTGGATAAAAACATGAGTAGAAGTTCCTGGTTTTCCCCACAGAACTGCAAAAGAGGGATTTGTAGTTGCCCTGGAAATACTGAGGATGGACATTAATTTTCTGGATTCAGTGGCCCAGGGGGGTTGAGCTCCTTCCCTGTGCTGAGGAATGCTGGGGTCACTGGGTTTCAAAGCAGCGCTGAATACTCCAGCCAGGCTCATGGTTGCCCAGCAACAGGTGCACAGGCTGCCTTTCGTGGGGACTGCTCTGCCTGGCCAGGCCTGGTGTGGCCTGGCTCTCTGAACGGATGGGAGCTGGCATGCAGGCGCAGCACACCACATCTTGGCCTCCTTGGCGCGTACACATCACTCCAGCCTGCCGGCCCTGCCATCTGCTTCAGGGAGGCCTGGGCTGGGGGTGGCTTTCTGCCTGGCGGCTTGCCGTTGAATCTAACAGACGTTGGTGTCTTTGGAAGTCCAGCAGCAGAAGATGAAACTGCAAGTGATTTCAGAGAACATAGCAAGATTTTTAGAATTATTTTGCGTTTTCAGGTGTATGTGGTATTTGAAAAGCTAAGCCCGGATTTGGTTAAGTGTAGATGTTTTGTTCAGCTTGAACCTGAAGGTGAGGATTCAGCCTCTGGACAAGCTTTGTTTGGTCTGGCCTGAGTTTTACAACCTCTGAGCTAACATTTGTAATGAGAGAGGCGTTTATATAAAAGGTAAAGGAAAAGGTGAAAGATTGGGCAACTGTGGGCCAGTATCCAGCCTGAGAATGGCATCTGGAGCCATACTGTGTCACCCGGGGAACACTTTGGCTCTAGCTTGCTGGCAAAGATCATCCTGGAGTCTTAGTCATTTGTGCTGGCGTTTCCGATGGTTCAGGGTTTGACCTTTGTTTTCTGAGAAAGACAGGGGAGGTGGTTTTAGTGTTCTGAGTANGGCTGAAGCCCCGAACTCTCACAGCCTCCAGGAACCGGAAGTCTCTTCCTCTGGGGTGGACCCTGTTTTTTCTGCAGTGGTGAGAACATGGAGTGATGTGTGCAGCCTCTTCGAAAGCCCTGCGGGCCCTGGAAATCTGAGCGGCCCCCTCCCTTTTGCCCCTGAGGACGTTCACTCAGCCCTGGTGGGGAGTGCACCCTAGTCAGGTGACTGTGTCTCTCTGAGCCTCAGTTTTCCCACCTGTTAAATGGGAATCACAGCACCAGGGCCTCCCAGGGATATGGGGAAGGGAATTAATATCTGCAAACCACTCAACCAGGCTCCCTCGTCCTCCACTGAGCCACCAGGGAAGCCCTCCTCCTGCAGGTCAGCAGCTGAAAAACAGCGAGCCGGTCTAGAAGCAGAGCCCTCTGTGTGCCCGCGGAGGACGTGCCCGCAGTGGCCTTCTTGGCAGCCCGTGTCTGCTGGGGGCGGGTGGGGCAGGAGCCCCCCACTTCTCGGCCACCACAGGGGTAAAGTCCACAGGCCTGGCTGTGTCTGAGCTGCCCAGAGCCACGGCCTCCCCGGACAACACGTCTTCATCACCCAGGGTTCACCGCTACCCATCCGGGGCTCCCTGGCTCCACGGTCTCTGCCTCCAAGACTCAGCTGACCTCTCCCCTTCTCTGGGGCATCCTCCCACCTCCCTCCCTGGGCCTCCGCTCCACGCCTGGCGGGACGGGCAGGGACTCCTCACACATGTGCCCCACTTCCTGGAGGGTGGACACCCCGGCTGTCACTGCCCGCCTCGGGGTTGCTTGGTGCCCCGCGGCTGTGGGAGGGAGCAGTGAACTGGGCTGGAAGGAGCAGTGCCCCCGCCCCGCTCCCCCACCTCGCCTGCCACTGGGGCCCTCTAGCTGCATGAATGCCGCTTCTGTGTCTGTTCTCCCAGGGATGCTGCTGGGTAGGGGGAGCCCACTCTGGTCCTACTGCCGCCCCAAGGCCCTGAGCGAGCTGCTCCTCCTGGCTGAGTCGTTGCGCTGTGTGGCCTGAAGTTCCCTTCTGGGTCTGGACTTCACAGGCCCATTTTGCAGGTCCTCGTCTGAGCTCTGGAAGCTTAGAATCTGTGTTTCAGACCCAGCGACTGAAGAGCTGCCTAGGGGAGGGTTAGATGTCTTTTCCGTGGCTCCCAGGGCAAGGCCAGCCCCAGACTTGGGCCCTGCCCGTCTAAGGAGTTGTTTGGGATCCACAAAGCCCCCTGGGGAGCTTGCCCTGGCCCCACGCTTGGGAGCACTCAGCTCTGACTTCCTTTGAGTCGTGAGCTCCCGGAGGGCCAGCCAATCCGTAGCCAATCTGTAGGGCAGGGAGAGGGGGTGTCCTGGAGCTGGTTCCAGGCCGCATCCGGGGTACCTAGGACCCTGTGATTCTGTACCCAGATGGCCCGAGCTTGCTTCCAGGGCCTGAGAGACCGGTTCTCCAGGTCTGTCCTCCCAGAGAGGGCTGTGCGGCCAGTGTGTGCCCCCAGGCCTGAGGTCTGGCTAAAAGAGAGGTTATGGGGGGATGGGGTGCAGAGAGGAACAGGTCTNTGCTAAGCCTGTGGGGACCCACGTGAGGGTGGCTGGTGCCTGCTGGCCAGTGTCCACAGCCCAGAGGGCCTGTGTGCTTGGCGGTGCAGCTGAGCCTTCCGGACTGGCCAGATGCTTTATGCCTCTGTAGCTGTGGCTGCCTGTGGAGAGCGCCTCTGTGCACGTTGAGGAGGCTGTGATCTGAAACTGTCATGTGGGTCTCTTGGAGCCCGTTGCCTCCTGCCTGAGCATGTGCCACAGATGTTTGCAGGAGGTTTTGGGGGACACTGGTGGAAGAGTCTCCCTGCGACCTCAGCCCTCTTTGGTTCCTGCAGTCCTGAAACCAGAGACGCCATCTGATGAAGAGGGGAACTCATGACTCAGGTCGCTCTGCTCCGTCGACACAGAAACTTAAGGAATAGAGTTCTTCTCTCCATCCCAATCCCGAAGCCCGATTGCCACTGCCTTTTGCTCCCGGGGCCCGCGTCTCGGGATCCTTTTGAGACAGATGCTGCACCCACCTGCCCGCGTTCTGTCCACCTGGCACTTTGTGTTGTTTCTCAGCCTCTAGAGCCAGAAATGGCTCTGTAGTCCTGTTCCCGGAATCGTTTGCTCAACAGCGTGTGAACCCAGGACTGGCCATGTGTTATTCGTGTTCTGGCCTGTCCTGTATCCTGTCATGAGTCCCAGGCTGTGACCTCTGCTCTGTCCCTTGGAACTTCATGTTAAATGGAAGCCCAAACCTGTCCCCCTAACTGCCCACTTGCAGAATTCTCTACTGAATTAAGCTGCAAAGCCCACACATCTGAGACACAGGGATCTCTTTAGAAAGGCAGTTTTGACCTCACTCGTAGGAGACGGTTTTCTCTGTGCCTCCTCACACCCCACTGAGCTCCTTGACTCCAGTCGTCTGGCTTTGTCCCCACCATCCTACTAAAGGGGCTTTCCTCCAGGACTTTTCTGATAACTTCCTAGTGGGAAAACCCAGTGGTGGTTTCCAATAGCACTGGACGCGACTGGGGAAGCTTTCTTGCGACATTCCACTGTCTGGGCTCCCACAGCTCTCACTCGGCCGTCCTCGGCTCCTGTGTGTAGGTTCTCTCTCTATCGCAGCCAGCTGCCCTGCTCCCTAGATGTTGCTGGAAGTGCTCCCNGAATAAAACTGCTACAAACACGCACAGCTGGGTTTTTGTGTGAACAAGTGCCCTCAGAAAGCGATCGCTGAGCTGCGTGGCAGTTGTTGGTGAGTCCTTCTAGAAAGTGCCATACTGTTTTCAGAAGTGGCTGTACCATTTTACATTCTCACCAGCAAGGTCCGAGTGACCCAGTTTATCCGTATCCTCGTCCACATCTGTTATCGTCCCAGTTTTATTTTGGTTATTCTGATACGTATATGGGTCATCTCATTCTTCATATGGATACTTACAGAACACAAGTCTTAAGTTTTGATGAAATCCAATTCAATAAGTGTTCCTTATTTGAGTAATGCTTTGGTGTTAAGTCTAAATATTCTCTACTTAGTTCTTGATCTCAAAGGTTTCGCTTCTCTTTTCCCAGCGGTTTTCCTGTGCCTCCTTCCCAAGTAGGCGTCTGGGTCGTTCCGAGTTGCATTCTGATACTGTGTGGAGCTCTTTATCTGGGGCGCCTGCTCTGGGCGGCCTGTCCTGGCAGTGACCCTTGTGCCCCTGCCTTTCAGATCTCTACGTGTATGCGGTCCTTGTGTGCTGTGTGGGGATTCTCAGCGTCCTGCTCTTCACCCTGACCATCATCTGGCAGTCTGTGTTTAGCAAGAGGAAATCCAGAGGTAAGAGCACGGATAAAGTCATGTCTGGAGTGGGAGCGGAAGCAAACCACAGACAGACGGAAGGCGGCCGGGCAAAGTATCACTTTGGCTGAAAAACGCATCCTGCGTCAGGGGTATTTACCTGTGACTGGTAAGCAAAGTGAGTGGGGGAGATATGTCTCCCTTAGACTCTGCTACAATCAACCGTAACCACTGTTGACATCATTGCAGCCCCCCCTGCCC
This sequence comes from Neotragus pygmaeus, assembly GCA_006410875.1. Classification (NCBI taxonomy): domain Eukaryota; kingdom Metazoa; phylum Chordata; class Mammalia; order Artiodactyla; family Bovidae; genus Neotragus; species Neotragus pygmaeus. The sequence continues at coordinate 930,158 of SJYV01002568.1, forward strand.
CGTTTTCTTAAATCCCTTCCTTCTGCGGTTTCTGAGTGCCCTTAACCTCTCTATTCCTCCCAGAAGAGTCTGTGGAGTCAGATGACCCTGGGTTTGATTCTGGCTCTGCTGCTTAAGACTGGGTTTTTAGACACATTCCTTACACACTCTGAGCTTTGGCTTTCTTATTTATTAAATGACATGGAATGGACACCACCTTCTTTAGATTGAATATTTCTCTGTGTTCTCAAGTTAATTACAGCATCGGACACTGTGCCTGGCAGGGACTAGAAAGGCTTCCCTCCCCGTCTCCCGTCCAGTCTGAGCGTTCACTTCGTTCTGCCTCCTTCCTTGTCCCCTGGATTCTGTCTTCAGCCCCTTCCTGCTTTAATCTTTCTTCCTTAGTGATTGCAGTAATTGCGGCTCTGACTCTTAACTCCTTATGAATGCTGCCTGCTTTCTCTCCCTAGCCCCCTCCTCTCTGCAAGCCTCCATGACAAGTTTCTATCAGCTCCTGTGTGTTTCCTCTGAAATACCCTTCCTGTGCCCTTCCACTTAGGAATTTCCGAAATAGATAGGGACACTGCAGCTCCCAGAGATGACCTGGGTAATAGCTGGGCTTTGGAATTAAAATAACTCCAGTTCAGTGACAACTCTTCATGTCCTATCTGATGACTTACCTGCCATGCCTTGCCTTCTCCATCTAAACAGTGAGGAGTACAGCAGTGTATCAGTCTCACAGGACTGTTGTGAGGATTAAGTTAAAAAAAAAACCACAGATGAAACCCTTAACACATTTTGGTTCCCTGTAAGTATCCTGTATTTATGATGACATGTGGGTATAGTTATTATTATATATAATAATGGTTACTGTTAGCCTAAGTTCATAAAGCTGGCAAGTATTACATTTGGAGCTCATGGCTTAAGGGACAAATAAAACAGGGACAGTGAGCAGCATTTCTAGAGGGGATTCTCTGCAGAGGCAGGGCTAAGGGAACCAGGGAGAGATGGAGAGGGAGGCCCTCAGGAACCAACACCCGTGGGATGCTGTTTCCAGCCTAGACCTTAGGGGACAAGAGGAGGAGGGGTTCTGGACCTTGTGAGAGCTGCAGCTTTCAGAGAGTCGTCACCACTAGGAGCCTTGGAAGGACCCAGCCAGGCCAAGCCGGGCGGGAGCAGGGGGTGAGCCAGGAGCCTCTGCTCAGCCCCTTCCTGCCCTCCTCCTTCACATGCCCCAGGGTTGCTTTTCTTTGGTCCTGCCACCCAGACCTGAAGCCAGAGGGAAGTGCATAGAGGTCAGCCTCCAGGGCCTGAGTAGAGTGGAGGAGTGGTGATGACCTGGATGGGAGCACGGAGCCCGAAGCACCGGAGCCAGAGTCAGAGCCGTGGGCAGCTCCGTCTTCCGTAACCCGCGCCCTGCCCACTCTGCTTGGTGCGTGTGGGGGGTGCTCCAGGCGCTCGCCTCCACGCCTGTGCCCGCCTTCTCCACTTGTCCAAGCTCCTCTTCTGTTGCAAACCCCTGATGGCTTTGATGAGCTCGTGGCGCATGTTGCACATGTGCAGATGTATTTGCCTCCCTCCAGGCGGATAGCGTGCAGGGCAGGGACCGTGCCTCTGACCCATTCTCCTTGGAATTTGGCAGATGACAGCTGCTCACCAAATGGTGGGCAAATGGCTTTGTCTCCCAGCTGCTTCGCTCCCAGCTGCTGGCGTTCGGATGCCACCGGGGCAGCCCCCAAGCCTGTTTTGCTGTAAAGGCATCTCTTCCTGGGCACAGGGGCGTAATGGAGAAATCTGCCTGGAGTTGCCAGTCCTGTTCGGCTGTGGGCAGGAACAGGGAAGCAGAACCACAGAGGTAGTTCAGTGGAAGTCCTTCTTTTCTAGAGTCAAGGCAGACCAGGACACACCTCCAGCCTCTCCAAGAGTCGTTGGGAACCCAGGCCTTAGCTGCCCTCAACCCCCTGGGAGTGGGCCCAGGTCGTCTCATGTGTACCTGCACGCAGCGTCTGAAACCCTGTGACCTTAGTCAAGGGCTTAGCCTGAGTACCCACTGCAGGCTAGACCCCTTGATGGTCCCTCCACATTCTCACGAGTCCTTACTGCCAGCCCGCACAACAGCCTTTGTTGCTCCCTTTGACCAAGGACACAGCTGGCGAGCTTGTCCAAGTCCCCAAACAAGGGGGTGGTAGGGCCCAAGCCCAGCCCCATCCCAGCCTTCGTGTTTCTGTTCAAGAAAACCTCAGCCATCTGGGGACTGGCCTTGCCAAGGAACTTTCCTTTAGCCTTGCATGTGGTTGTTGCTGAGGTCCTTCCTAGACAGCAACTCATACCTCCCGCAGCAACCTGGGGCTTGGCATCCGTCTGGTACAACTGCCACCTACCGGCTGGCATCCTGTAGCCCAGGCAAGACCGTGTCCAGGTTGGGGATAGCCCTCACCTGGAGATGGCAGCCTTAGAGCTGATTGGCCAAACCTTCAGGAGCAGACCTCAGACGCCGTAACACTGCTACAGGGACTGGCAGGAGGGGGGCGTGACTGTGACAGGGACAGGCCCGGGGGGATGATGGCCTTCAGCCTGAGAGTGTCATCTGGGAGCCTTAGCCATGCAGGGGGTATAGAGTGGCCCGAGCTGAGGAGGCAGAGAAAGGTGGCCAGGACCTCGGGCTTCCAGGTATCTTCCTGTTAGAAGAGGTGAGAGAAACAGCCCTTCCTTTAGAACCCTCAGAGCCTGGAGGATCACACGTTATCATTTAAAAGCACCACGTCCCGAGTTTCTGCTTCAGTGCACAGCGGTTGCCTGGTGTGACCCCAAGAGCCTTTGAGTCAGGAGCCCTGGGTACTAAGCTATGGCCCAGGGTGGAGCCTGGCTCCAGAACCATTCTTTGTTGCTTTTCTTCTCTTCCTGGTCTCTCTTCCTCACTCGCCAGTGGGTTTCCCAGGATTCCTTCCCACGTAGACTCTGCACTTGAATCCTTGTCTTATAGACAAACTCTGCTTCTGGGGACCCCTAGCTCACACAGGTGACGCAGTTATGTCATCAGCACTGATTATGCTATGCATGTGTAAGGGAGATTCCAAGCGAGGTCTAGTTATATTTCTCTGTAAAATAGTATGTGTATAAAATTTTGCATTAAGGTTTTAAAAATGCCCTTATTCCACAAGTCTCTAGGTATTAAATTTTTTTTTTGGATTGAGTTCTCAGTAAATATTGCACAATTAGTAAAGATTTAGAAAATGAGTATAAAATTAATAATATGTTATCATAAATATGTTATTATTTATGTAACATAAATATGTTATCAGTTCAGTTCAGTTCAGTTGCTCAGTCATGTCCAACTCTTTGCGACCCCATGAATCACAGCACACCAGGCCTCCCTGTTCGTTACCATCTCTCAGAGTTCACTCAGACTCACGTCCATCGAGTCCGTGATGCCATCCAGCCATCTCATCCTCGGTCGTCCCCTTCTCCTCCTGCCCCCAATCCCTCCCAGCATCAGAGTCTTTTCCAATGAGTCAACTCTTTGCATGAAGTGGCCAAAGTACTGGAAATAATTAATAATCACAAGAAGTTAAATGTTATTGGAAATGGATTTTTATTTCATATAACCTTGTATGGATTTACATAGTCAGAGAATTCAGCATCATTTCCATTCCTATATTTTTAATAGACGTTAGCTCTGCAAAACCTCAGTATGAAAAGAGGCAGGAATGGATGAAGTTTCCTTACACTACTCAATACTTTAAACTGCTTTCAAGTTATATGTCAAAAGTCATAATGATCTATCATGGAAAATGATTTTAATTTTCTACCAGCTAACAACTGGATTAGCTCATATTTCCACCCTTGTTGAAAGCAAAACATTGGAAACCTCTCCTCCAGTGAAAAGTTTGTGTGCCCAGTCATTAGTCATTTGCTTTCTCGACACAGACACCAATGGTCCAAATCATTTATTGATTCTTTGAGGCCATTGACGTGCCCACTGGCTTTCAGCCCCAGGACAGGTCTCTGTAGTACAAGTCAGGATGGGTGAGAGGAATACCTTAATTTTATGAAGTAGAAAGGCTCGTTTAACAGGGAGGGAGGGAAAGGAATACAGCCAGACCTAGGGCAAGTTCCAAGGCAATGAATTCTAAGGAAAGAATACCATGGGAGGTGAGGATCCAGAAAATGATGTCCTTAAAACTGTTCTTTCCAGGGGTATGCAAACCCCAGACCAAAGACCACTGACCTATATTATATAGTAAGCTTAGGATAGTGCCAGGAAGACATGGTGAGTTCAGTAAATATGAACTATGATTTTATTATTATTGCAACTATAAATTAGCCAGCAAATAGTAGATATTTAGTGAACACAATGCGGAAAGAGTTCAGTTACTAACAAGGGGTTGGATCAGATAAACCAAAAGAACTCCTCAAAGCTGAGACTCTGTTGTCCTGGTCTGGAGCCTGCATGGGTCACCTCCGTCACAGATCGCGTCAAGTGCAGGAGCTTGAAATAACTGTTTTGTTTGCAGATCAGGAAGGTGACCTGGACTCAGCTGCACAGTTCTTCTGGCCTCAACTGGGTCACTTACGCAGCTTCAGCCTGCTGGTGGGCACTGGGGCCTGGCTGCTTTGGGGCCTCAGCTGGGACGTCTTATGTCTGTTCTGTGTGGTTTCACCTTCCAGTCATCTAGCCAGGCTTGTCTGTGTGGTAACAGAAGAGTCCCCTGCAATGAGAGAGAGAGAGCACAAACCTCAAAGCACAGGGCCTTCTAGGCTTCTGCCTGTGACTCTTTGGCTAACGTTCCATTGGCCAAAGCTCATCGCATGGCCAAGCTCAGTGTCAGTGTAGGAGGGAGGTACATAAGGACGTGGAGAGAGAGAATATATCAATGTATGATTCACTGGGGCCATTGATGTAACACTCTGCTGCAAACTCCAGGGCCCTGTGGCTGTTTCAGCTTTGCTTCTATTTGAGGTAAGTTCAACAGTGAGCTTAGATTGGACACTTATTAGGATAACTGCCTAGGTATTCTTATTTTTCCCCTGTAGCTAGAATTTTTTTTTTTTCTTCTGAAGGCTACCTACTATGGAGAATGTCATTGCAAAAAAAAAAAAAAAAAAAATGTCTTTCCCAGGGCCTCCTTTCAGTCCTGGAAGAGGTTTGATCATAGAATGAAAACCCGCTTTATAGAGAGGAGCATCTAAGTGGAAACAAGTTGCCCTGAGAACGCTTTCTCATAACCCAGGCAGAGGTCTGAGACTGGGGGACTCTGTCATTCCAGGACTCTTCAGATTAGCATCCAACTCAACCTGGCTTGCCAAAAACAAAAAGGAAAGAATACTGGGGTCTATGTAACCAGGAAGTCCGAGGTTTACGGCTTCACGCCTGGCTTGATCCAGGTGTTGAACGATATTAAGTGTCCGTGGCTTCCTTGCTATGAGTCTACTGTACTCACCCAAAGATAACCTGGAGAGGCAGTCAGTGCCAACGCTGAATGACCCCTGGCCACCCGCATTTCCTAGCAGTTCCTGGACATACGTGTCTAAGGTAGTGTTTATTTACCATCTTCTGTTTCTTCTTCCTTTCACAGTGAGACACTATTTGGTGAAATGCCCTCAGAACAGGTAGGAATATTTTCTTCCTTTTTCCATGTAAAATCTTCACTATTTTACTTTCTTCTGATATTACCAAGAACTTGGTTAACTTCATACCTTTATCTTAAGGTCTGCATGTTAGTTTACAGATTCACCTAAAAACATGCATTCTGCATGCACTTGCATTTCCAGATTTCATATTCTGGTTCTTACTCCCAGAAGGGCCAGTGAGCATGTGACTCCTGCTGGCCCAATGTGCCTGCTGGAGGAGGCTTGGCATCTGCTCCTGGAGGACTGTTCCCTGGTGTGGAAAGGGACTGGCAGATGGACTGAACCACCTTGATATCTTCTGACCACAAACACTCCTGATCCCATTCCACCAATGCCTACGTGTCCTATGCCCTAGTCTGTAGAATGTGTCCATTAGTGATGGATGTGCTAAGAGGCTAGCCTTTTAGCGGATGGGACATACTTTGCAGGTAACAATAGTTATAGTAGATATTGCAAACTCAAGAGTATTTGGAAATTTGAGACTTTTTTCCCAGAAAGGATGGGTAAGATCAATTTCTCCCTGCTCTTCTTCCCTGCCAATAAGCATAACTATCAATTCTGGAAATAATATAAGAGCCCAACAAAGAAGGACTCTGAAAGATAAGAAGAAGATTATGAAAGACAAAGGCAAATAAAAACATCTTAAAAACAACCAAAGAGAAACAATTTATTACTCACAGGGAAACACAGATTTGAATAACAGTGCATTTTTTCATCTAAATCCGTGGAGGGCAGAAAGAAGCAGCACATTTTTCTATATAAACAGTAACAAGAGAGGTGGTAGTTAATATCAAATAAGATATCCTGTAAGACAAGAAATATTACTAAAGACGAAGAAGGAAGTTTTTTTTAATTATAAAAGATGAACTCATCAGGATGATATGACACATTGCCTGGGCCTAGCTACAGAGCCTCAACATACATAAAGCAAAAAACAGACAATTGAAAGATTTTCAATTATTCTAGAACAACAGCTGGAAGTGGCAATGCTCCACTCTCAGTAATTGATAGAGTACCTAGGCAGAAAATCAACCAGCACACAGAAGATGAAGCAATTTTACCTGACAAATAAGAATAATTTGCCCAGTGACTGCACGATATATTCTTCTCAAGTGTATTAGGAACATTCTCTAGGATAGACCATATGCTAGGTTGTAAAACATATCTTTATAAAATTAGGTATTTTATTTATGTAAGAAATCATACCAAGTCTGTCCTCTGACCACAACAGAATTAAATAGAAATTAGTGACAGAAAGAAATCTGGGAAATTCCTCAATGTTTTGAAAGTTCAAACAACATACTTTTAAATACTGTGTGGGTCAAAGAAGAAGTCAAAAGAGAAATTAGAAAATATTTTGAATTAAATAAAAAAGAAAACACAGCATATCAAAACTTATAGGATGCAGCTAAAGTAGTGCTTACATAAAAATTCATGGCCTTTAAATGCCTAGATCAGACAAGAAGAAAGGTCTCAAATCAATATATCAAGCTTTCACCATAAGAAACTGGAAAAAGAAGTGTGAGTGAAATCTGAAGTCAGAAGAAGAAAGAATATAGTAGAGATTAGTACAGAAATCAATAGCATGGAAAACGCATGCGTGCATGCACTCACACACACACACACACAGAGAGAAGTATCCGTGAAATCAAAGTTGGTTCTTTGTAAAGATCAGTAGACCTGACAAACCTTTAAGTTAGATTGTCCACGAAAATAAAAAAGAGAGAAAGAGAAAAACCAACTGCCAAAATTAGGAAGGAAAAAAAGGAGCTCCTACAAACCCTATAAAAATTAAAAGTTTATAATCCTTATAATCCAAATGTATTCTAACAAATCATATAATATAAATGAAATGTAAAAAGTCCTAGAAAAATAAAAATTTTCCAAAACTGATTTTAAAATAAAGGTATAATCTGACTAACCTGTAATAAGTCAAGAAATTAAATTGTTAGCAAAACACTAAAAAACTAGTAAATATAATAGTGACGAAAAGGAGTAGATTCACAGACACAGAGAGCAAACTGGTGGCAGTCAGTGTGGAGAGGGAAGGGGAGGGCGACACAGGGTAAAGGGTTAAGAGGCAGAGACTGTTCTGCATAAAAAGGTACCACAGAATATACCGAACAACACAGGGGATATAACAAGTATTTTCCCCAATATTTTATAATAAATATAAATGGGATATAACCTTAAAAAAATGTGTATCACTACGTCGTATACCTGAAACTTGGTTAGTATTGTACAGCAACTGTACCTCAACTTTAAAAATGAGCAAAAAGATTTGAATAGATAGTTCCCTAAAGAAGGTATGTAAATGGCTAACAAGCGCATGAAAATGTGCTCCATATCATTAGCATCAAACAAGTGTAATTAAAACCACAATGCCGTGCCAGCAAACGCGTACTACAATGGCTGTGATAAAAAAGACAGTGTCCGGTGCTGGCCGGGATGCGGGGTGTTACATGCTTCGGAGCACGTGAAATGGTGTAGCCACTTTGGAGAGACAATTTGGTGATTTCTTAGAACAGTAGACATAGACTCAGCCGTATTCACTATTATTTATTTGGCTAGAGGAAACTTTTGTAGGGGGACAGAGATGTTCTAAACCTGTATCGAGGCAATGGTTGTACAACTTTATAAATCTACCCGTATGCTTATGATCAGTGAATTTTATGGGGAGTAAATTGTGGCTCAGGAAAAATATTTGTTTTGTTTTGTTTTTTAAAGCACATGCCCTGAAAAGGCTCCAGTATTGGCATTTCAGACACTGGGAGAGGTTATGGCTCGGGGGACGCCATAGGCTGTGGAGAGGTCAGCCTGCCACTGTTTCTCGGAACTTGCATCCAGCGTCTGGCCTTAAGTTCTTAGCAAGCGGTACGGGAGTCTGGGCCCTGCTTCCTTCCCTCATTTCCCCTCAGTTGCATCTATTCTGAGCTGGTGTTGATGCTGTAAGTACAGTGAGGATGTCACCCCAGCCTGGTGGGCATTAGAGCTTGGTCTCCCCTCGGTCCTGCAAAGCCAGAGGTGAGCACAAAGTCCCGCTTAGATGCTGCCGCCTTGACCCGCTGGTGCCATCAGCGAGACTAGGTGCCTGAGCTAAGCTCGTCCCACGACCTGTCTCCTGTTGGGCCAGCCCACAGATCTGCCTCTGGAAAACCTGCCTCTCTCACCCCAGGACCCTGCAGGGACTGGCGCCCTCTTAAACCTGGGCGCCCTCCAGGCTTGCGCTGAGCTTTCTGTTAAGAACCTCATGCTGATTTGCTTAGCGCAGGCTGTTCTGCCACGGGGCCTCTCTTGTGAACCGGTCAGTCCTTGCCATTTTAACTGGCCTTGACCTGAACTGTGCTCTGCCTCTATAGCCCAGGCGTTCTTTTCCTGTCCCTGTTGGGCCAGGGAGCTCCCACCTCTGGGCTCCATAATCAGTGCTCTGGCAGTGGGCCCCCGGGCCCCTCAGCCGTCACTGGGATGAGTGTCTGTCTTTGTCCTCCGGCCACTTCCTCCTAAGGGAGAATGGGCAGAGTGCACAGCAGGGGAGGAGCCCTCAGGAAGAGGCCGCGTGCTGGCCCTGAGGCTGTGCTCACAGAAAGGGGCCTTGCCGAGTGACGGGCGGAACTTGGGGACGCTAGGGGATTCCTTGACTTTTTGAGAGAAATTCAAACGGGAGGAAAACAAGTCTCATCTTCATATGTGCCGGCCCTGCAGTCGGAACCTGCAGTCTCCTGGGAGGGTGGCCTTGACCTGCAGAGCTGGAGGACTGCTCCTTTCCCATGATGGATCGCCCTCTCCTGGAGCAGATACCTGGGCCTTAGCGAGCATCTCAGGGCACTGCAAGACTTCAGCTATCCGGAGAGCAGCTCAGCTGATGTCTATGAAACTGAACCCCAAAGCTTCAGGAAACCGGACTGGAAATGCAAGGCCACCGATTTCGTAGATCTGTGGTGTGTTCCCACACCGTGACTCCTCGGCGCACTCAAGGGCCTCTCTGCAGGTTCAGTAAAGCTGTCAGGAGGTTAGACGGGGTGCAGAAAGGCAGCTCCCAGCTAGCACATTTCCTGACCTTTTGCTTGAACTCGCCTTATGCACTTGAGATAATAAAGTATCTCCAAGTGGGAGAAATTAAGGTGGGTGTTATGTTATCTGTGCTGATAACAGTTACAGCTGATGTCTTCCAAGCTTTCTTTATGTTTTCTGGTACATACACTTTCTCAAGGATAGACAGTCAGGTCAACAGACTCTTTACATGTTGGATAAATTATAGGCACAGCTTTACTGTGTTTTATGAGCTTAGTTTAAAGTATTTTTCAGTCTTTTCTGAAACATCAGAGATTTAGAAACATTTTAAAACATACTTCACAATCGAAGTATGGGATTGCTAAGTGATTTGTTTAGGGTCTTGGAGAGAAGGCAGAGATGTGATTTCAAAGAGAATATAAAGATATGTGCTCCAAACTGAAGTACGTGACTGCTTGATTCATGTGTATGAAGCAAGTTGAAACACAGTGAATAGGAGCAGTGTTACAAAACATTTATTCCTTCTGTGAAGGGCAGTCTGCTGTGATGGTTACAGATTCTGTGGCCAGGCTGCCTCAGTTCACATGCCAGCTCTGCCACAGATTGCTGTGTGCCTTTGGCTAACTTTTCAACCTCTCTGATAAAAAGAGAGCAGTCATAGCTCTAGCATGTATGGAGTGGGGAGGATTTCATGAGTTAGTCTAAAGTGCTTCCAACAGATAAATGGTGAGCTCTGTGCAAACAGTCCTGCTATTATTCAGTCAATACTTAACGAGTGTTTCTTCTGTAGGCTTGTAAGGCCCTTTGAGTGAGGATAAAATAACACCAGCCCACGCCTTGAGGTCTGCGAGACCCAGAGGAACCAGGCGGTGGCGGCAGCCGTCGCGGGCACCCAGCGGGGGCGCTCCCAAGCCTGTCTCGGGTCTCCTGGGGCTGAGGTCTGGGCCAGGTCTTGGAGGTTGAGTGAGAGCATTCCAGGAGAAGAGGGCTGGAGGCAGCAGCACATAGAAGTGGGGTGGGAAGAGCCAGCTGGGGCAGGGGTTTCGTCCGTGGGGTGAGGAATCTTGGACATTCAGGGCAGGACATCAGGCAGGTGAGGCTGGAATTGGTGGCAGGGCAGATACAGAGGATGGCAGTCATCATATTAAAAGTGATGACAAAGCCTCATCTAGTAAATGCCTGGCGCGGTGCTAAGCACGGGATACACACCATCTTCTTCTGGCCTCACAACAACCCCATGAGTGGCTGCTGTGATTATCCCCATCCTACAGATGGGAAACCAGTCCAAAAAGAGTGTGGATGTTGGTGAGGTCTCCTGACCAGTGGGCGCAGGAACAGTAGGGCTACCGGCCCAGGCCACCTGGCTCTGGGGCTCACACGCTAGCCCAGGCGTCCTGGGGGGCTTGGGTCTGACTTTGAGAGCTTTGGTATTGGCATTCACAGAAATGGACAAGAAGTAGATGCTGCAGAAAAGTCAGGGCAATGGAAGGGGAGGCGGAAAGGACTTGGCTGGAGGTGACTACAGCGGCTCTGCCTCTTTCCGACTTTGAAAAGTCCAGCAAGCTCTGGTCATAGGCATGGATGTGCAGGGGTCTTCCCTTGTGACCGCATTCAGCTGAGCAGGCCAGTGGCTGAGGGCTGGGACGACAGGCTCCCGGTGTGTGTCTCCTGGTCTCGCTCCTGCAGCCCTAAGGACATGGCTGTGCTGTCTTATCCTGGCCCGCCCTGGGGCTCAGGCTCACCTCCCTCCTTGCAGAGCCCCAGGCAGAGGCATGCAAGGGGGAGACGGCTGTGCTGATGGGATCTGGTTATTCCTGGAATAATATGAAAAGCCTCCACCTGGTTTTGGCATCAGTTGGAACTATGCCACCAGCCACGTGGTGACGTGGGGCCAGGCTCTCAGCTTCTGTGGGACTAGTTCACTCTCCACCAAATGGGCATCAGCTTGCCTTTGTCCTGTAGCTCAGGGTTGTCATGAGGGTTCAATGAGATAATACCGGCTGTGGACTAATTCATCATAGTTACTCATCAAGTGTCCGTGTACCTCTGTGGCTGAACACTTGCTAGGATTTATTTCTAATCCTCAGAAAAAGCCTGCTAGGTACATATTAATCTCCCCAGACTAAGAGCGTGAATAAAACTGCCAACTCTTAGATGGATAGCTAGCCCTCTATACTATTTACGGACCTTTTGACTCCAAGCGCAGACGGTCTTACCCAGGAGAAGGCTCGGCTGGCTCCTGGCCAGGGTGCTGCAGGGTGTGGGCCTCCAGCAGGGGACACTGGGCCCTCGGGGCCGTGACCTCTGTCCCCAGCCTCCCTCCGGGCAGTGCTGCCTCCCAGTTTTGATGCGTGTCCAGCCAGTCTTACTCCCTCAGGAAAGGAGAGGTGGCTCAGTAGCCTTCACCCAGGCCTCATGAAGGACTCGTCTTGCTTCCCCAGGAAGGAAACACAATCGCACTCACTGATGTGGGACCAACCTGAACCATGCTCTGTGGCCAGAGGGTGAGATTGTGCTGAGCAGGGGGTGGGGGTCAGTGCCATCCAAACGGGTCCCTTCAGCCCTAGAAGGCAATGAGTGGATGCTGGGCAGGTAACCCCAGGGATCTCTTTTTGCCATTATTCTTATGACCCAAGGCCAACACTGCGTGGAACCGCTGAATATTAAGGAAGCACCTCCCCGTCTTACCAGCTGGCGTTCAGAGATTTTAAACTTTACAAACTAAACCTAAGCCTGTGTGCAGACTCAGTGAGAACTGGCAGGGACTGCAAAGGACTAGCTCTCATGGCAAGATCCAGCAGAACCTCTGAGGGGATGTAAACCGTCTATGATGAAAGGCCCTGGGGAGGCTGTGGACAGGGAGGTGCCTTGGCAATTACCTCACAAAGGAGCAGCTCCTATCCTGATGCTCTTCGACAAATGCATGCAAGAAGGTCGTATGCAGAAAGTGATGCATCAGGATCCTCAGGGGTCTGCAGGTCGTTTATAGGTGGGTGATCCCACCCTGGTGCAGACTTCTGAGAACTCTGCCAAGTCCAGCCAGCTCCCTATTCAAGGAGAGCAGATTCCAGAATAATGCTGATACCAATGCTGGTAAGATAGTCATAGGTGACACCCATTTAGTGCCTCTACTTACCAGAGGTAGTTCTATGTGCTTGACATAAGGTGACGTATTTATGAGAAAAAGTCTCTTCAAGGGAAGCACCATTCTTCCACCTTGAGAGTGAAGTTCTCCAGGCTATACAGAGCTCCTGGCATGGACTATGGATGACCTTGTGTCTAGGAAGCCTATGGAGCGCTTTCCGAAGCCTCGAGCCAGATGTCAAGAAACTCACCCTATTTACTCTAGTCCTTGGTTGACCTTGAGGGAGGACCTGTAACTGCAAGTGACAGTGAGTTGCTAACACAGTTGTCGTGACCCATATCCCCCTACAGACCCTGGCACTCAGTCCGGCCTCTTACCAGGACAGAGCTCTCAGCAGCTGTATTTAGTATAGACTGAAAATGCAGTGAAATGCTGATAACGCCTTCTGCTACCTTCTCTTTAGGAAGCTGGTTTAAGCCCAGAGCAGCGTTTGTGGATCCGGCTCTATTGACCTTCTTCCTGCCCTAGTTTTCTTGTTCTCTGTTGTCTGGGCTGGGCTCAGAGTCCTTGCTTCCGGGCCTGGCGGCAGATGGAACTTATTCAGATCCCAGTGCGCCTGCCTTGACCCCTCTGAGGCTTCATTTTCCCATCTAGGATTGTCAGAGGTTATGGCTCTCAGGTACTTTTCACAGTGCCTTGCGTAGGGTACTGATAGAGCTCATATTAACTTGAGCTTCTGCAAACTATGATTGGTCACAATTAGTTCAGTGCCTGGTAGAAGCCGATTTGCCTGCTTTACCTGGGGTCCTAGGGTGGCTGCCCACCGCTCGGGTGCAGCCTCTCCCCGTGCCTCGCGTGCCTGCGCTATCATGCCTGGTACCTGTATGTCTGTGGCCACGTCAGTGGCTCTAGCAGGGCACACTGTGCTCTCTCAGGCAGAAAGATTTTCTGATCAAGATTTAAGCTGAAGTGTGTTCTTCCCCTCAGGGGCACGACGTGGCACCATGGGATAACAAGTGGTAAACTTGCTCTCCCTGGGTGGCACCATGGAATGTCCCCATTCCTCACCTGCATCCACACACTGGAGAGTAGGATACCTGCTGTTTAGCTTGTGTCCCATCTAATTTAGGCTGAGCTGTCCCATCTGACCCTAATGCTAGCTCTGTGAGATAGATAGCAGGGGCTGTTGCTATTTAATCGCTAAGTCGTGTCTGACTCTTTGCTATCCCGTAGCCCACCAGGCTCCTCTGTCTGTGGAATTTCCCAGGAAAGAACACTGAAATGGATTGCCATTTCCTTCTGCAGGGTATCTTCCCGACCCAGGGATAGAACCCGCGTGTCCTGCTTCTCCTTCACCGGCAGGTGCGTTCTTACTACTGAGCGACCTGGGAAGCTGAATAGCAAGGGTACATCTCCTCATTTTGCATTGGGAGATGTGGCCCAGGGAAGTGAGGGCCTTGTCCTGTGTCACCTCCCTGCTCAGCGTGGAAGCAGAGTCAGGGCGCCTCTGCCTGCACCAGAGCCTGTTCGCTGGATCCAGCCACGAAGCGCCACGGAGCCGAGGTGCCCAGCCTTCGTGGCGTGGCGACTCCCATGAGAGGCAGCTGGGCCGGAGCTCTCTGCATGTCAGAAGGGGCCCACACGTGCGCCTCCTCCCCAGCCCTGGTTGGGTCCAGAAGAACAGCCCTGTTTCCCACAAATAGCACTTTGTTCAGTCGCTCAGCTCCCTAGTTTAGCTGGAGTTTCCGGCCTGTTTTCTATCTGCCTCGGTTTGACTGGCTCCAGCAGTGCTCGCTCCTTTGTCACACAAGATACAGCCCTGTTGCAGCCCAAGATGTAGAATAACTGTTCTTGTAGGTGAATCGTGAAATGCACTTTGTTTGTCGAAATCTCCTACCAGGCCTGCTGGCTCAACAGCAGATGTGAGCTGCTGAGAGAGCAGTTGTCTGCCGCGTGCCATTGTGGTGGCTCACGGTGTCTGAGGGCTTGTGACTGAGGCACGAAGCAGAACTAAGGTTAGCGCAGCTTCACTGTTGTCAGGGACAATGGGGATGACAAAGCAGAGGTCTTTTTCAGCTTACAGAACGCCCCGGACTTAACGGCTTAGACTTATATATTTCACAATTTTCATTTTATTTTAAGGAGCAAGAGGATTAAAGCCAAGAAGATAGCAGAGCTCGTTGTTATTAGGCCTTGGTCAAAAGGAAAATATCGAGTGATTTTAACAAAAATAAGTGACCATGCATTTAACAAAAAGCCAAAATTGAAAACAGGAGAAATGTTTGTAATAAGCATGTCAGATTGATGGAAAAAGTGCAAGCAGATCTATAAGAAAAACTCATGATCTTAATAAATAATAGTAGAAGGTGTCCATACATCATTCATAAATAAGACAACACAATTAGACAAACAGGGGAGAGGTTTCTCTTAGCCAGCAGAGAAATGCAAATTAAAGGAGATATCACATTTTTCTTTATTAAATGAGAGAAATTTTTAAAACTGATAAATCTGGTGTTAAAAAGGATGCAAATATAAATATGCTTATCCATTGACCAAGAGGCTATAAAATAGTACTAACTTGTCAGAAATCATTTTGACAGTGGGTATTGAGTAGCCTTTAAAATGATCCTTTTTTTCTGAACTAGTATTTCTAGGTCTAAGAATTCAAAAAGCAAAAGTCTAAGAATGGAAAATCATTATGCACAAATATATTTATAGCAATGTTATTTATATATCAAATTGGGAAACAGATGTTTAGATGCTGGGGAAAGGCTAAGTAAACTGCAGCATGTCTTGTCATTAGAATAGTAGGAGGGTATATCAGTTTGGAAAATGTAGATTAAGTAAAAAGAAGGATGCAAAATTGTAATAAAGTTTTAATTTTTAAAAGAAACAATGTATAAGAGCTAGGGAAGAGATGAAATTTAAATCCATGCCAAAGCTTGCCAATGGGTGTTGCTAGCAGCTGTTTATTCATAATCTCCAAAACTTGGGAGCAACAAAGATGTCCTTCAGTAGATGAATGAATAAATAAACTCTGGTACATTCAAACAATGGAATATTATTTGACATTAAAGAGAAATGAGCTATTAAGCTAGAAAAGACATGGAGAAAACTTAAATGCATATTTCTAAGTGAATGAAGCCAGTCTGAAAAGGTTCAGACAGTGTATGGTGTTCTGGAAAAGGCAAAGCTATGTAGATAGTGAACAGTGGTTGCCAGAGATGGGAGAGAGGGATGACTAGGTGGAGCACAGAGGAATTTGGGGGCATGGAAACTATTCTGTGCCTTACTCTAGGAATGGATACACCATAAATTTCTCCAAACCCATAGGATGTACACCACCAAGAGTGAACCCTAATTAAACAATGAATTTCTCCAAACCCATAGGATGTACACCACCAAGAGTGAACCCTAATTAAACAGTGACCTTTGGGTGATAATGATGTGTCAAAGTAGTTTCATTAATTATCACAAATACACCATTCTGGTAGAAGAAGTTCATGATGTGGCTGGGCAGTGGTCTGTCTGAAATCTCTGTACCTTTCACTCGGTTTTGTTGTGAACATATAACTGCTCAAAAAAATAAAGTCAAAAAAAGAAATAAATACAAAAGAGGAAAAAGACTGGAAATATTTACAAAGGTTATGATAGATTTATTATTGTTTTTTTCATGTCTGTAATTACCATTTTAAAACATGAACATCCATTAATTTATAATGGAAAGGAAAAAAAAAACATTTCAAGAGTTTAAGATGCTAAGAAATGAAGTTGTACATGTGGTTGTATATTTAAACAATCCTAAGGGTTTCGGATCCCTTTTTCCCTCTTAGTGGCCAGGGTTTTGTAAACACACATTCCTTTTGGCTATTTGTGAGTTTACACAGTTGACCTTATACTTAAAGCCATGGCCAGTTAGAGTTTCTGCCCGATAAAAATAAGCTATCCACACATTCCTTTTGGCTATTTGTGAGTTTACACAGTTGACCTTATACTTAAAGCCATGGCCAGTTAGAGTTTCTGCCTGATAAAAATAAGCTATCTTTGGGGACTATTGGTGTGAACTATGTTCTTAGACATTTCCCCAGCAGTCACTGTGTGACTCAGTCATTGTTATTTTAAAACTCTAGGACTGTATTAAAATAGTCTATTTTCTTTTATTAAATGTATACATATTTAGATAGATATTTGTGTCTAATTTACTGTTTTCAAAGATTATTCTATCACATGTGTGCGTGCTAAGTCACTTCGGTTGTGTCAGACTCTTTGCAACCCTATGGACTATAGCCCATCCAGCTCCTCTGTCCATGGGATTCTCCAGGCAAGAATACTGGAGTGGATTGCCAAGCCCTCCTCCAGGGGGTCTTCCCAACCCAGGGATCAAACCCGCGTCTCTTATGTCTCCTGCATTGGCAGGGGGGTTCTTTACCACTAGCACCACCTGGGAGCCCCTATACAATCACATGGTTTAGTAATTTAAATTTAAAAGTTAAATAATTAAAAAATATGTGTGCAGTGATAATTCTCCCTGTCCAGTCTTCTCTCTTTAGTTCCTCCGCACCCACATTCTAAGGAACACTTTTTAAATTCTCTAATGANCCCCTATACAATCACATGGTTTAGTAATTTAAATTTAAAAGTTAAATAATTAAAAAATATGTGTGCAGTGATAATTCTCCCTGTCCAGTCTTCTCTCTTTAGTTCCTCCGCACCCACATTCTAAGGAACACTTTTTAAATTCTCTAATGAATATTTCCAAAGTGAATATTTCCAAAGTTTCTCTATGCTTGTGTACATAAATACTAATATATGTCATTTTCTCCTTTTTTTATACAAAAAGTGACACATTTTACACATTGTCCAGCACCTAGCCTTTTCACTTAACAATGGGTCTTTCCTTATCCTGGTATAAATAGCTTCCTCATTCCAGTTTCAAAGGACCCTCTGTATACATTTATGGATTCGCCATAATTCCCTTCCCCAGTCCCATGCTGGTGGACAGTTAGATTGTCTCTAATCTATTGCTGTTACCAATAGCATGATAATGACTTATATGGACCTATTGTACCCATGCAAGAATATCCACAGGATCAACTCTCAGAAGTGAAACTGCCGGGTCATAGAATATAAACCTTTGTAATTCGGATAGCCATGTGATCCTGATTGCTGAATTATTCTGCATCAGGAGGGGTTTCCACTTGTACCCCCAACACCTCTGAGTGCCTGACCCCTCACACCCTTGCCAAAAGAGTGTTTTGCCTTAAGTCTGATTGTTGCCATTCTGATGTGTGCAGAAGGGAAGTGCAGTACATTTTTATTTGGATTCCTCTTTCTTGAGGAAGTTTTAGCACGTTTTCCTAGGTATGAGCCTTTCCTCTTGGGTGAAAACCGTTCACCACCTTCGTTCATTTTGGTTATTGGGTCATATTTTAATGGATTTCTAGACATCCTGTGTATTATGGAGATAGCCTCTCTTGGTAACTGTACTTACCTGGCCGATTATATGTCTGAGGACAGGAGAGGCACGCTCCTCTGGGTTGTTGGAGCCAATAGGACGCATCTGAAAGGAGACTGATGGCTGTTCAAGGGAGTGTGTGCACTCTGTCATGCCGGTGGCACTGGTAACAGGTCTCACGTCAGGCCAGGCTGGGTTTGCAGTTTCTGTGTTGTGTGCTTACAAGCAGTGTGGCTTAGGGCAAGCCACTTGGCATCTCTGAGTCTTGTTACCTGTAATATAAGGCTTACCCATTATTACTTTGGGTTATAATGGTTACACATAGAATATGATACTACAGTGTTTATATAAGTAACCACCCAGATAAGTGAAGACACTCACCACACTCCTGAGGATCATTTCCGGTTCTGCCTTATAGGAGAAGGTGCATCAGGAGGACCTGGCCAGTCCTCTGCTATAGGTGAAGCTTCAGCAGGAGGATCTGGCCAGTCACGGTGGCCCCGGGGGTCTCGGCTGCAGCTCCCCAGGGTCCCTTCTCGCTGGCCCAGGGGCTGCTCTGTGTGTGGATCGTGAACCACAAAGACACGTGCAGGGCATGCTGGTGTTAGGGGAGCTCGAGGCGAAGTTCTTAGTGCTGTCTGAACACCCTACTGGCGATATAGCCAGGCTGAGGGGACCCATTAACCACGTGTAAACCACTAATCTATGCATCCCCGACAATGTGAGCAAGCTGGCCCCGGGTCTCTCCAGGGATTTTGGAACTTTACACATCACATAGTCCTAACCAGCTCGTCTCATCATCCTTAGCCAAGGGCCAGTACCAAGCATCCCTGGAGATAAGCCAGAGCCATCTCATTTCATCTCTAAAACGCTCCTGCCTTACATAGGTCCATCTGGGTTCTCAGAAACTGTTGCTTGAAACAAAGCTGCCTTTGCCTTCACCTGGACTTTTTTCTTCTACAGCTCGGGGGAGACTGTCACGAGCGTGACCAGCTTGGCTCCACTGGAGCCCAAGAAGGGCAAGAGGCGGAAGGAGAAAGCTGACGTCCCTCCTGCAGTTCCTGCCAAAGGTAGGGAGCTAGCCTGTGGGCACCTGGGTTCTGATGGGAGTTCGGACGGGAGATGGACAGATGGGGGTGCGGCAGTCCTGACTATATGGCCTGGAAAACGCCGCCTAGATTCTGNAGCAAAGACGTCCTCTCTTTGGGGTCAGCTTTCGAGTCAATTTTTCTCCATACCTAGTTCCCAGAGTGGCTTTTTAAAAATCCACACGGGATTGCTTTTTATCATCCATGCTCCTTTTTGAAAAGAAGGAAAAAAATCACACTCTGGAATGTACAAAATATAAAGTGGACCAGCTTGTATAAATTTGTCTTGGTAACCACTCTGAAGAGACTGCGAAAGAACCTTCCAGAATATATGTTGTACTTTTCATTTTGAAATACTTTTTAGATTTACAAAAGCGTTAGAAAGATGATGCAGAAAGTTCCTGTCTACTCTGTGCCCAGCTTTTCCTAAGGATAACATCTCACAAAGCTGTGGTATATTTGTCAAAACTAAGAATTTAGCTTCAGCATATGACCATTAACTGCACTCCAGATTCGGGTCAGATTTCAGCAGTTTTTCCACGAATGTTCTTTTTCTGGTGCAGGATCCCATCCAGGCTAGCACATGGATTTCATGGTCCTGCCTCCTTAACCTCTTCCAGTCAGGACCACTGCCTCAGTTCTGTGGCCTTGACACTTTTAAAGAGTAGTAGCTACATTTTTTAGATTGTCCCTTGATTTGGGTTTCTCTGAGGTTTTCTAGTGATTAGAAATGAGGTTGTGGATTTGAGGGAAGAACAACACAGAGAGATATGCCTTTCTCATTGCGTCCCGTGGCGGGGACCTGCTGTGACACTCGCCTTGAGCACTTAGTGAGGGTGAGTCTGCCAGACTTCTTCATATAAAATCACTACTTTTTCCTCTCCGTCCTCTATTTGTCAGTCACACTCAAGAGGAGGAGAGTGAAGCCGCACCTCTTGAAGGGAGGGAGATCAAAGACTTTGGACACATATGAAAACCACCACAGTAATAGGTGTTTTAGGGGAGATGCATCCAGCCTATGCAAATAGTCTGTTTTTCCTTGAACTTTCATCTACTCATTTTAGTGTTCATCAGTGGGTTTTGCTTGTAGCACTTATTACTATGGTGAATTAATGGTGATTTTCTGTTTTCCTCAACCCGTCTCTGTTTAGAACTTAAAATCCTTCTACAAGCGAGAGCTGGCTCCCTTCTCTCGTTGATTTATTCACTAATTTCTTTACATCATGGAGATGTATACATGGAGATGTGTGCATACATGGAGATTTAATTTCTTTTAAATGTGTACTTGTATTGTTATTCGTTTTGTTGCTAATTTTGTTCAGCAGTTGTATATTTGTGTGTGTGAGAGAGAAACAGAAAAAGAGAGGGAGAGAGAGGCAGAGAAACAGGCAAGCTTATTCTAAAATGTGTATGTATTGCAAAGCAAAAGAACAGAAAAGTGGAGAGTTTATATATGCTAGTTCACAAAATTTACATTAAAACCACAGTAATTGAGCCATGTAGTGAGTAATTGGGCTTCCCTGGCGGCTCAGACAGTAAAGACTTTGCCTGCAGTGCAGGAGACCCAGGTTCAATCCCTGGGTCGGGAAGATGCCCTGGCGGAGGGCATGGTTACCCACTCCAGTATTCTCGCCTGGAGAATTCCATGGACAGAGGAGCCTGGCGGGCTGCAGTCCATGGGGTCACAAAGAGTTGGACACTACTGAGCGGCTAACACTTTCACTTCGCTTTCAAGTAATGGTATCAGCACAAGAATAGACATATAAACCAAAAGAAGATAATACAGAGCCCCAGACTTATCTGCATGTGTATTGTCACTTGATTTCATGACAAAAGTGACATTGCAGAGCAGTGAAGAGGGGATTATCTTTCCCTATATGGGGATTATCTCTTCTGTATATGGTACCATATTTATGTGGTACTTCACAACACACAAAAAATTATTTAGTATGAAAGGTAAAAATAAAGCTTCCTAAGCATAGCTACACAAGGTCAGGGCAAGCAAAGTTTTTCAAATCTGTAATGTTGCGAGCTTGATGGTTGCAATCAGAACCTGTGTCCTTCTGAATCCAGAGCGTAAGGTTTTAACCAGCTTATTCAAAGCTTTGTCTCGGAGGGAAACCTGGATCTCTGTGCATGACTTGGACATCTTCTCCTGGCTCAGCCTTACCGCTGACCTATCCTGTGCCCAGGTTACCTGCTGTTCTTCTGGACAGGATGGCTCCTCTGTTTTCCAAGAGAGAACCTCCTTTTCCCTGCAGTGAATTGTGGGTTCTGTTTTCATGTAGTGTGATTCTGTCTGGTTCATGTCATCAAAATTTCCTCACCATTTCTGCTCTATTGACTATACCGATCTTGTCCTCAAATACAGCAGCAAAGGTTTTGCTAATTTCAATAGATCTGTGGTCATTCAGCGGACTTTGGGAAACTCAGTTGAACACAGAGGCTGAAATGATCCACTTTTCTTAGAGCATCTTGCATCCTACCTGTGAGAAGCAGACTCCCCCGATAGTCTGAGCTCTGTCTCCCAGCTGTGCTCACCACTGCACATGTCTCTAGGTGTGAGTGCACTTTTCCAGATCTTTTATTCCTAACCCACATATTTATCAACAACCTCAAGATTGGTTATAGTTTTGTAAATTTTCCCCATTTTACATTCTAAGTTGTTCAGCGCCTGTTGTTTCTAATCTAATCTCTTACCCCTTGTGAAAACAGAAAGTGCTCTTTATTGACGTTCCGTTGATACATGCCAGGGATATATAAGAAAAAGTGCTTTTTCCCATGTCATCGTATTCGGTTCTCTCAGTAAGTCCCCCCATTGCTAGACTTGCAAACACTCTGCTGAAGGAAAGCGAGTCCCTGCAACCCCCGGGGGGGAGCGTTGCATCTCATGGAGAGAGGGCCGCTGCCCCCGTGGAGCAGTGTCAGCAGCCTTGAGCGGGCAGCTCTCTAGTTCACAGCGACACAGTGCTGCCTCCTTCAGCAGTTTGGGGCCACTTATAAATGAAGTAGATTCAACAGCATTTTCAAAAACAACTGGTCCCAATCACACGTTTTTTTGTTGTGAACTTTTTTGGGAGGGGTGGTTAAAACCCCCTTCACATCTAAATTGGCCCCACATGAGTTGGTTTTTTTTTTTCAGTTTTCATCAAATTTTATTTCTTCAATTAATTTAATTGGAGAATAATTAGTTTGCAATATTGTGATGTTTTTACCATATATCAGCGTGAATCAGGTATGCATGTGTCCCCTGCATCTTGAACCCCCCTCCCACCTCCTTCCTGATGTTGTGGACTTTTTGTTTGTTTGTTTGAGCTGCTGTGCTCCTCTGGGACAGAGATCCTTCTTGATTTGCACAGAAAGTAAGTCAGGGCAGTCATATATGCAGTTCAAAATGGATTCTTTGTTTTATGGAAATATCCATAATGCTGTTATTCAATACCAATTTTCCTGTCCTTTGATCATTTAAGATATGAAAAGACTTAAAATGTTTAAACCAAATTTTCCAGAAATGAGTCAGTTTGAAGCACCTACACCAATACACAGTACAAGAAAGAACTGACTTTGAGTGTACCTCTGCCTGATCAGCAGCTTAGAGTCAAAAATGCCAGGCCTAGCGTCTACAGGTTTTGGTTAATATTAAGATTTATTTTCCCAGTAGGCCAGCATTGACCGCAGTCTCAATTTGGTCGATATTTACCTCTCAGATCAATAAGTCTTGATGGCAGCTGAAACTACAGTCAGTAGCTACTTGTTGACTCACACAGGCCTTGGTGGCTAATTTAGAAAATAATTTAGCAACATCTTTTCTTTGGGATCTGGTGCCAGTTTAGGTGTTTGATTCTATAATTGCTGCATTTTGCCACAAAGTCCATAATACAGTGTTTCCTGGAGTGGTCAGGGGCCACAGAGCTCTCCAGCCCCACAACCCCTCTTTCCAGAGTAATGTTGACACATGCTCACCCCAAGAAAGCATCCTGCCCACTGCCTCCACTGGCTCATTGGCAAGAAGGAAGAGCCTCCGTTTATTGAGCATTTACTGTGTATCAGCTCCTCTGTTAGGAGCTTTGCAGGCTCCATCTCCCTCATCTCAACCACACACGCCGACTCCCAGCAGACCCTTGGACTCCAGGCAGAAATGACAGGCCTGGGTCCTTGCATTTTCATCCTCAAAGCTTAACATCTTTTCTTATGTTTCCAAGATAACATGACATTTTTCAAGAAATATATATACCAGAGACTAATAGTGGTTTGAAAGAAAACATGATAGGACTCAAGAAGAAAAAAGAGGTGAGAAAGGCATTTTAGATGTTTTATAATCGAAGTGTCGAAACTGCCTTCCCCTATTTTAACAAAACAACCAAACACAACAACCTGTTCTCAAAATTAGATTATGAAGCCATGCCTTATCACCAAGGGTCTTTCTGATGGGCAGTGTGTTCCTTTTGTCTAACAACCTGAAATACTGACGATGAATCATTATTCCAATATATCAGTGGATCTTCATCCTTAGGGGGCCAGGACGTGCTTTCCCAAAACTCAAAATGTGTATCCTTCTAGTTGACGGTGGGGGGATGGACACTAGATCAAAGCCTTCCCGAGGCCTTCAGGGGACCCCTGTTTCCTCCCCATGGTCTTGGGATCCCTGAACCCACTGAGATAATTCGCACACTTCCAGAAAAGGCTGTCGTGGCCTCCTTGTTTCAGAAGGAGCAGAGCACGTTTGATTTCCTTTTATTGCCCTAGGCCACTTACTGATTCAGATACCTCGTGGAGGAAGAGAAAACAGTCTCTGTGATGGGGAGGTGACACCTCAATGGTTACAGGGACCGTGAGCTGGAGGGTCGGGTTGGCAGCATCCCCAGAACGACTCACAGAGGATGCAGGCCCGGGGCCCCTGCCTCAGGGTCATGCCTCCTCACTGAAGCTCCCTCAGTGGGTCACTTCTACTTCCTCTCTCTAGAACCAAGTCACTCGCCTGTAGCGCTCGGTAGCTAGAAAGATCAGACTACCCTTATTCTCTAAGGAGAAACTATCCCCTGCGAGCAGAAGGCTGAAGACACGGGGAAATCAGGACCATCAGGGGCTTGATTACAACACGTCTCCCAGTGGGTTTCTGGTATCCTGCCTCCCCCTCGGATCATCTCCTGCACTGCTGCCCAGGCATCCTTCTCAAATGCAACTCCAGCCGTGTCACTTCCCTGCTTAGAACACTCTCGTGGCTCCCCCGCCTCCAGGGTGAGGCACGGCTTCCTGCGAGCGGAGCTGGCGCCGCTGGCCTCCCGACTCACCCCGCTGCCCGCCACCCTGTGCGGCCCAGGTCCCCTCCCCGCAGGCCCCATGGGCTCTGTCCCGCACCTGCTGCCTGGCCCCTCCTCTCACAGGGCGGCCTCTCGCCTCCAGGAGGCAGCTCACACACCCCTTTCTTTTCTGAGGCCTCCTGCTCCTTCAGCCCCGCTTCAGACATCTGGACTCTCCTAGGCATCAGTGCTACCCTCTGTATGTCAGGGACTTGCCATCGCCGACTCTCTTGGCACGTTTTAGTTAATCTGTTCTCCCTGACCCTGCAAGGCCCGGATGCCCTTGTCCCTGGGAGTACACATGGGTGGCCGGCCGTCACCCCAGCTGACTGCGTTCCATCTCGGCTGCCACCCGTCCCCAGATGGTGAGGCTGGCTTCTGCTCCTCCGCCTCCCCAGAGTGTCGCCCGCCTCTGGGTTCTCTTCTCCTTGAACGCATTGCCTGGGAGGCTCAACACTCTCACAGGCGCCACAGCCACCTGTGCAGCGCACTGGCTTCCTAATCTCAGTCTTCAAGCCAGTTCCACAGGGCTTCTTCTGACTGCTTATGAAACACTCCCCAGGGGGCTCCACATTTACCCAAACTTAGGCCCAGAGAGTTCATCACCTTCCTCCGGCCCTGCCCCACCTCGGATATCCCTGCTGTCCAAACTCTAGGAGGCTGCTTCTCCCTCATCCGCATCTGCATTGCTGACCGAAGGCTGTCGGTTACTTCTCAGGCCCCTGGCCGTCCTTTCCTCCTCCCCGGCCACAGCCGGCCCCCATGCCCACCACCTCCCCATCCATCTGACTTCAGGACCGCACCCCCACCCCCTGAGGGGTCCTTCAGCACCCGGCCTCACCTGTATCTTAGCACTTGTCATGCCTGACTCAACTTTCTCCCTCGCTGGAACCGCATCATGCCTTTTTACAAAGTGCCCTTTTTGTTTCTCTTACTGTGAAGGCTGTACGTGGTAAACACCTTATACACTGAAAATATTTTTTTTAAGTTTTAAAAAATTGTGTTAAAATACACATAATATAAAATTTAGCATCTTAGCCATTTTTAAGTGTACAGTGCAGTGGTGCTAAGTATATTCACATTGTTGACAAACAATTTCCAGAACTCTTCTCATCTTGCAAACGCCTGTACTCATTAAATAACTCCCCACTCTCCCCTCCCCCAGTCCCTGAGAGCTACCCGTCTACTTTGTCTGTAAATCTGACCACTCTGGGTACCTCCTATCAATAGACTCATTTGGTATTTATCTTTTTGTGACTGGCTTGTTTTACTTGGCATAACATTGTCAAGGATCATTTATGTTGCAACATGTGTCAAAATTTCCTTCATTTTTAAAGCTGAATAGTATTTTGATTTATGTATATTTATTACATTTTGTTTATCCATTCATCTGTGGATAGACTCTTGGGATGCTGCCGCATGCTACTATGAACGTGGATGTGCATTTTCAGCGACAGTGCACAAGGGTTTCGTTTTCTCTGCATCCTTGCCAATACTTATTTTCTGTATATTTTTTGTAGCCTTCCTAACGGGTGTGAGATGGTATCTCATTGTGGTTTTGAGTTACATTTTCATAATGATTAGTGATGTTGAGCATCTTTTACATGTGCTTTGGCCATTTGTATATCTTCTTTGTAGAAATGTCTGTTCAAGTCTGTCTCCATTTTTAAATCAGATTTTTGTGTGTGTGCTTGTAGATGTCTCTTTATATATTCTGGATATTAACTCCTTTCAGATATATAATTTGCATATACTTTCATCCATTCCGTAGGTTGCCTTTGCACTCTGTTGACTATGTCCTTTAATGCCCAGAAGTTTTAAATTTTGATGAACATTAGTTTTAAAGTCATAGACAACTTGTCCATCACTGTGTCCTCGGTGGGGGACCTGGGATCTGCAGACTGTATGTGGAGTGAATGAATCGAGGACAAAGATCTGAGATTGCAGCTCTAAGTCCTCAGTGCTCACTGTGAGGTCCAGGGACCAGCAACCTGGGCATCACCTGGGAGCTTGTTGGGAAAACAGTGGCTGAGGCCCCCCCCTAGATCTACTGAATTAGAATCTGCAGTTCAGCAGGGTCTCAGATGAATCCGATGCACCTTGAAGTTTAAGAAGTACAGTTCTGAGTAACTTAACAAACAGTAGCCAGCTCTGGTTGGGTTATTGCTGGCAAGACCAAGTCATCACTGGCCACCTCCAGAAACAGCTATACTAACATTTTAGTAAGACAGGTTAGCCCACTTGGGAGAATGGCGAATTTTCTCATTATCAACAGAGACAATTAAACATGAGAATCTGCTTCTAAAGGGTATTGTGACTCTCCCTCATTCCTGAAAACCTTTCCTGGATAGCTCATCCCCATCTCAGCTTGGTGTCGCCCTGTCCTGTGGCCTTCTAGGACCCCTTACAGTCACAGGTAGAGAATTCTGACATTTAGGAAACGTGTAGCCAAGACCCGTTTGCCTGGGATTCCCTTGGGTTTATAAAGTCTGCAGTAAACCTGCCTCCTTTCATGGAATCTGAAAGATCAGAGAACTTAAAACTGCCAGAGGATGAGGTTCATTCCATCATTGTTGAAGGGAACCTGTCTTAGGAGAGGGCCTTCCTTCCGCCCAGTGTCAGCCCAGGACTGAGATGCCAGCTCTGTTCAGTGTTCCCTGGTGTCTGGAAAGAACCCCCCTTCTTCCAGCTTAGTTTTCACTATCCAGAATGTACTTCTAAGACCAAAAAGAGTTTTTCTCTGATCAGTAGTGGAAAAGGGCTTTGAGGCCCATTAGACCCCAGTGATGGAATTCTGAGAAGGTTTTAATAATAACCCAAACTCCAGCAAAATTATTTCCAGAGGACATGCATTCAGGTTTCTTGAAGGATGTTTATAATAAGCTGGAGAATTTCTCTTGTTGTCGTTAAAATGTGCTAGCACTGGTTTCAGTTGAATTCTACATGAAAAGGATATATTAACCTGCATAATATATGTTCATAATCTCGATTTAAAATTAAAAAGAAGGAAAAAACCCACAACCACATGAACAATATATCGCCCCAAGTAAAAGCCTTGGGAAAAAAACAAAAACTATGCTTGTACCACGCTAGTCCCATTTTTAGAGAGATAAAAATTCTATGCCCCCCTCGGTACACATCCCATCATTGTCACGGGGAGTTATGTATGTCGACTGGAGGGAAGAAGAGATGCCAGGGCTTCGGAATGGATGAGAGTGGGGGAAATAGAAGTCGTTTCATTTCATGGGCTTCCTTCAGAGAGGGAGGAACGAGCGGCCGGGTCCTTCGTGAATGAGATGTGATCGCCAAGGAGGCAAGATCAGGTGTCCCAGAAGTGGCAGTGGGAACATCCCGAGTTAGGCGGCCCTGATGCAGGGTTATCACTTCCCTGGAGGCCAGGAGGTCGGTTCCGATGTCCCTCTGCTGCCTTGCGCTGTCTCCAAACCGCTGCTGGGCCGGAGGCTTCTCAGCTGTATCACAGGCCAGTGGGAGGTGGTCAAGACTCTGATGCTCTTAAGGATGGCCCAAGTGAAGCCATTACTTTCAGGAGTCTTTTAAGACTGGTAGCACCCTAAGCACTCACTGGGGACCCTTTTTTGGGAGACAGTGAGAATCCTCTAGAAGTGACACAGAGGGAGTCTCTCCCGTTCTGTTCTCGAAGGGTAGTGCAGCGGTGTGCTTCCAGAAGCCAGGTGGCTTTGGGACTGACCACCTCGGAAATGCGTCTCTTCCATTTGCTGCGTCACAGATTCATCGGAATTGTTTCGCTGTCTTACGTTCGGTGTTGGCGGAGTGTACGAGTTGCTCTAGGGGTTGCAGCGTTGGCCCCTGACAAAGGTGAATAGGCGTCATAGAGACGAGCTGGGGCCGAGGACAGCCCAGGCTGAAAGCAGGCCTGGAAGTCCAGCAGGGCCAGTCCGCTGAGTGACTCCGCCTGGCCACGCAGACCCGCCCTGCCTCTGGGGGTCGTGAACCCACTCTGGGGCAGGCCCACCCCTGTGTGTCTGCAGGGAATGACCCTGGGAGAGGCAGCTAGCTTTCCGTCTCAGCTCAGCTAATTTGCTGCCTTTATTGGGCACTTCATTGTTGGGATCGTTGCCCTGCCAGGGAATTTTTTTTTAAACTTTTTCATTCTGTTTTATTTTTGTAATCTCATGGAACAATATCATTTGTATTCATATTTGCTTTTTTTTAAAGCCTATTTCATTGAAAACTTCAGTTTTGAATGCAGAGCACTTTAGAGTTGTTATTAGAAGACTTTTTCAATCTCAAATAGAGAATACAAGAAATGAAGTACCATTTGGGGGGAAAAAAGAGAGTAATAAAGCATCATCAACCTATAATATCTGTAGCATCAAGCTAGGCATCCAGAACGTCAGGAAGAAAATTTCTGCATGAAGCTCAGTCAGTGACAAACTAACGGTATATTTAGGGGATTTCGTTTCCCTAGCCACACTCAATGCTCATTTATTATTATAACTTCCTAAAGCTGAATTGATAAATTCTAATAAGCACATGTGCGGCAGTAAGACACAGCCCTATGAGTTAGGATTATAGAGCGTGCATGGAAAGATGATGAGTGCAAACGATGAAATCAGTCATAGGTGCCCGTTGCCCATGTTACACATAAACCCACCAATGAACTAGCGCGCCTGCTGCTGATTTGCGTGCGTGCTCCGTGCTTGCTTTGTGCCTTTTGCCTTGTGTGTGACATAATGCTGGTGCTGCTGATGGTATTGGTGCTGCTGGTGATTATGGTGGTGATGATGGTTTTGATAGTAGTGGTACACACACTTCAATTTGATGGCATGTGCCCATACAGGTACCACCCCAGTGCTTACCGAAACAAACATTGAGTAGCTCCTATGTGCCAGGTAGCACATGGGTCGGCTATCTTTCTAGGAGCTAAGTTGTAGCAGCAGGCTCTAGCCCACTCCTGTCTACTGCTACTGCTGCTAACTCACTTCAGTCGTGTCCGACTCTGTGCGACCCCATAGGTGGTAGCCCACCAGGCTCCCCCGTCCCTGGGATTCTCCAGGGAAGAACACTGGAGTGGGTTGCCATTTCCTTCTCCAATGCATGCATGAAAGTGAAAAGTGAAAGGGAAGTCGCTCAGTCGTGTCTGACTCTTAGCGACCTCATGGACTGCAGCCCACCAGGCTCCTCCGTCTGTGGGATTTTCCAGGCAAAAGTACTGGAGTGGGGTGCTATTGCCTTCTACTAGAGAGAGGAAATCTCTCTGGCATCTTAACATCAGCCACTGTGGGAGGATTTACATATGTAAGTCAGCAAATGCTACAGAAGAATTTTCTTCTTGGGGGGTCAGCTGTTCAGCAACTTCCCTGCATATCACGGGGTGCAGCAGTGGATACATTTGACAGAGCCCCTGCTCCCACTGAGCTGAGTGATGTGGTGAGAGGCTGGTTCTTGCACTGGCTTTGGCACTTGCCAGCCACTGGCCCCAAGCTTGCCATTTCTTGTGAAATATGGATGGCAGTAAGAGGACTTTATGCAAAGAGCTGTTGGCGCACTAAGCAAACACAAGGTGCCATCGTTGCGTTCCAGTGTGAGAAGACAGGCGATCACCNTGGCTTTGGCACTTGCCAGCCACTGGCCCCAAGCTTGCCATTTCTTGTGAAATATGGATGGCAGTAAGAGGACTTTATGCAAAGAGCTGTTGGCGCACTAAGCAAACACAAGGTGCCATCGTTGCGTTCCAGTGTGAGAAGACAGGCGATCACCAAATGTACAGCGCTTTTTAGTGCCAAGGGGTGATATGCGCGCTGCAGAGCAAGAGAGCAGGGAGGGAGCCAGGCAGGGACGTGCTTGATGGGGTGGGGGCTGCCTTGGGGCGAAGACCTGATACAGTGAGGAAGCAAGCCACACTGCCATGTGGGGAAAGAACACTCCAAGCAGAGAGCATAGCCCAGGCAAAGGCCCCNGGGTGGTTCTGGACCTCTGGTTCTTGCCTTTGAAGATCATCCTAGGTGAAGAGTTTTCAATGACAGCATTCAGTCAATCTGAATATTCTGGAAATATTTGCAGAATATTGTTGTGTACCAGCTACCATTGATTCTGAGAATATGGCTGCTGCTGCTGCTAAGTCACTTCAGTCGTGTCCAACTCTGTGCGACCCCTGTCTCTTATACACATCTAGATGTGTATAAGAGACAGGGATCTGGGGACAGAGGAGTCCCAGGGCAAGATCCGGAAGGATGAGGATCTTGAAAAGGACACTGGATTTTATTCCAAGTATGAAGAGAAACAACGGGGATTTGGGCAGAGCAGTGAAAGGCATGATTCAACTTATCTTTTTAGAACAACTATCTGTCCCACTATTTAAAAAATTACCTGATTTTTTTCTAGGCAATTGTCTGAGCTCCAGTGGCATCCAGCAGTATCTGGTACATGATGTTTTCCAAATAATCTCGACTATCTTCTTTTCTCTGCTTCGAAATATTTCAAAGGGACCAATTGTTAAAGCAGTACTTGTTCATTTCTATGATAAAAATTATAGTCATAAGAATAATTGAGCACTTGTGTAGCATTTGCTGTTTATCTGCCAGATAATTTTCTAAGTACATTACATTTATTAATGCATTTAATCCTCAAACTAACCCTGTGGGATAGGTACTAGTATGGGTCCCACTTTACAGACAAACAGAGGTACAGAAAGGTTAAGCAACTTACCCAAGGTCATACAGACAGTAAATAAGTCAGCCTCCAAGAGTGCAGGCTCTTAAGTTCCACCAAGCAGACCCTTGCTCGAACCGATGAATCTAAGTGTGAAAGATTGAAGTTGATTAGAAGATTGGGATTCAAGAGTGAAGATTTTTAAAGTGGACTTCTATATGGAAGTAGGTAACCCAATACTCTCTTATTCAAAGCATAAGCGTTCTCTTGAATAATACTGCCAGGAAAAGAACTTTTGGAAGACAGCTGGGAAAACACATCTGCGGTCCATGGGGAAGAGAAAATGAGTGACTGTATTAGATCATGGAGCTCTTACTGTGACACTGTGAGAGGTGTCACATATCAGGACCCTCCCCAAGAGCGTTGTCCGTAATTGCATTATAGCTTCCAAAACATATGTTGGTGAAATCTAGAGATATCCATCTGTCTGATGACTTGTAAGCCTCGGGCTTTTCAGGGCAGAGCTTCGTCACCCTCTAAAGCCAGTCACTTCTGCCTGTCCTCAGAACAGGCTGGGGGCATGTGGCTTTCCATCACATCAGATTCATTCAGGGAATGCACTCTGCTAAACATCATTTGAATTCTCTAGACTCAGGGGCATGATGTGAATTTGCTCTGCTCATGGTTTCTGAATGACTTCATCCAACCCAAGGTGCCAGCACACCTGGATAAGACCTTGAAATCTTTATCTCCATCCAAGGCTTCTCTGCTGAGTTACAGAGGCTTTCTAATCCTTCCAGAGTCCTAGATAACACTGGGTGTTGGCCGTTAGTCACTGGGTAACCATGAGGAGGGGAAGCCGGGTGTGAGGTAGGACTCTGCCAGGCTTAGAGATGGCTGGAACAAAGGAAGTGAGCCTCAGAGAGCTCCCCTGTCTGTGCACAGCAGTGGAGAGTCCTGTTCTCTAGGTTCAGCTTGTCACGGTGTGCCTAAGTCTGCAGTCACAGCTGCCTGCTGGGTTTGGGAGTGCAGCTGGATGCCAGCCCCAGCTAAGGAGGATGCTGCTACAGCCAGAGGTCCCAGTGTGCCACTGGCCTCAGCTTCGAGGAGATGGTGAGTTCAGCCCTGGCACGTGGCTCTAGCTCTAGCTCTAGCAGGGTGCCTCGGGAACTCCCCTGGATTTTCCAGTCCTTTCGCTAGCCCTTCCGTGGCTGCATGTTTCTACCTGCTCAGTGGGCACCTCGAATCAAGAGTCTGTTGCCACCCCACATGCTGCCTGGTCAAAGCAGAGCCGGTGCCCTTTTCATCTTCCTGTGCTGGTCAGAGGCATACTTGCTCCTTTCTTGGGGGCTAAGAGTCCTTTGGGGGTAAGACTGTGGAGAGAGACAAGGCGTCGCCTGAAGGGATTCCAACAAGATTCCCCTCCTCATCCGTCGTCCTCCGGTCGGTGTCGGCCCCACAAGTCTGCCCTCAGAGCCTCTGTCCCCCCACACCAAGCCAGGCCTGGGATGATCATGGGGGTGGGCAGCTCTCCTTGCCCCATTCCCCTTTATCTGGAGCTCACCTGCCCATGAGCAGTGCAGGCCTGTTCTGAAAACACGGTCTCCAGAGATTCGTACCAGCAAAGCTTCCCTGTTGTGCTGAAAGGCCACCCTTCCCCTTTGGGATTCAGGCCTGTTGGCCTGGCCGGCTCACCTGGGTGCAGTGTGTCCACATCAGTCTCAGTCGCTGCTACTGAGCCTGCACTTGTAAGGTCAGGGGACTGCTGCTGAGCAGAAGGTAGATTCCAGGCAAGACCGCCTGTCTCTGAGTCCAGGCTCTGCCTAGCAATGGCTGCAGGACCTGGAGCCATGAATGTGCTTGTTTGCTCCTCTGTGAAGTGGCCATGAGCACCGGCCCCACCTCCCAGGACTGACATACGAGGAGTGAGTGAGTTAATGAAGATCAGTTAACAGCTCCTGAGTTCTATCTCAGAAGGACCACTTCTCAAACCCCGCTGTCTGTCGCCTCTCAAAGTCACTTCTGGCTTGCGTCCTTTGTACCATCATTTAACATATCTGTCTTGGAAATGTGTTTATTTTGTTCATTTTGAGCCTTTATTTTCATTTAATGTGCACACCAGGGAACTCTACTTTTTCCTTCCATAATATGCTTAACTATAAATAAATAGGCCATTTGACAGACCCGTGGAACTCAAAATTAAGTCAAGTTCATTTCCAAGGCAAGTTGATTCTTACAGGACATTTAAAGAGTTGAGACCTACAAGTTTCCACTAAAGGCTTTCCATCGAATAGAGCTTCTCCGCATGTACAGCACCTCCCCCACCACGTGGCCTTAGCTGCGCTTGTGTGGATGTTAGGAGGGGAGCGCTTGCTTTACCAGGTACTCCTCTGTTGAATAAAAAATGAGCACTTATCTCAAAAGGGGAAGAGGAAGTCTGCCCTCGATAATATGGATAATATGTAATTCTCTCTTGGGTAAATAGATTCCTGATTGTGCAACTCGGTAGAACGGCAATCACATTTTTAAACTCTAAGGTGACGTTAGCATAAACATCCCATGTCCTGATTATTGATCTGTTGCTGCAATAATGGTATTACCCAATTGAACTTCTGACACTGGAGAGCTTGCAGTGGCTGCAATTGCATTTTTCTTTTATTCCTGAAACTTAATTCAACTTGCACATCCATCTGTGATCTCTATGAAAAGGTGTTGTTGTGCAGGAGTCTGCAGAGAATGTTAAACCTCTCTCTCTCCTGGTAGGAAAGTTATTTCTTGGCTTGATTCCCGAAAAACATACCTACAAAATGAAGCACTTAGGAACTTCCAATGAGGAGCTTGAAGTGAGGTGTGTTTCCAAGAGGTACACGACTTCTGAATTTTTTGAAGCTGACTTTTCTGGTGTTAGCTTTAGCCAGTAAATCCTTCCCCATTGACATTTGTTCCATAATCATCACTCTAAAACTGAGGATAAGTGGGGCTTAAATGAAAAGTGGGAGATCCAGCCTGGAGGCTGTCGTCTGCTGTAGCAGCGTCTCACCACTGGCAGAAAGGAAAGATGGGGCTGGGAGACATGGCATTCCAAGCTCTGATGCTTGCAGACTCACCTTGTTACACCCGGAGTCGAGAAGATTCCATTACCATATTTGGAAACTGGTCTGTATGATCATCCTTTCCCAGTTCTTCTGAGGGGATGTCGTGCAGTGTGGGAGTTTAATTGGGCACAGCGTCAGTGAGAATTTGAGTGCAAGTCTAAAATTGCTGAGTCCCCTGGGGACAGTGAGAAGGTAATTACTGGACCACTAACATCTACTTGAATGGCTAAAATAAAAAGTGCGGACAGTACCAAGTGCCATCATGTATGCAGAGCAGTAAAAACTCTCAGTGTTGCTGGAGGGAGGGGAGAATGGTGTGGACACTCTGAGTGGATAGTTGGGCAGTTTCTTTTGAAGTTAAACATACTTTCCATACAACCCAGCAACCCCATTCCTGGGTGTTTACCTTAGAGTAATGAAAATCTCCCACACAAACCTGCAATGAATATTTATAGCAACTCCGTTCATAATCACCGAAAACTTAGAATGACTCAAATGTCCCTCAGCAGGTGAATGGATAAGCAAAATGTTGCATGTGACACACCGTGGAATACTTAGTAATCCAAAGGAGCAAACTGGTGATACACTCAGCGACCCGGATGACACAGGAGGGAATTATTGAGAGAAAAACACTGACCCCACAAGGTTACAGACCGTGTGATGCCTTTCACATGACATGCTTTAAGAGAGAAAACCTCAGTGACAGCACACAGGTCAGGGTTGCCAGAGGGTCTTGTTAGAGGGAGGACGGGAATGCAGAGATAATATGACGGCATGTGATGGGGCTGTCCTAGTCCTGTGGGGGCAGTGAGCCCAGAAACCTGTTCTTGTGTTTGGATGCATGCGATGATCCATTAGAAAGTCACTTTTACTGCATGTCTTTTAAGAAAATTAAGAAAGAAAGAAAGTGAAGCCACTCAGTCGCGTCCCACTCTTTGCAAGCCCTTGCACTGTAGCCTTCCCAGGCTCCTCTGTCTATGGGATTTTCCAGGCAAGAATACTGGCTGCTGCTGCTGCTGCTAAGTCACTTCAGTCATGTCCAACTCTGTGCGACCCCATAGACGGCAGCCCACCAGGCTCCCCCGTCCCTGGGATTCTCCAGGCAAGAATACTGGAGTGGGTTGCTATTTCCTTCTCCAGGAGATCTTCCCAACCCAGGGATTGAACCCAGGTCTCCTGCATTGTAGGCAGATGCTTTACCACATGAGCCACCAGGGAAGTCTCTAAATTAAGAAGTGAAACAAAATCTGTGGTGTCCCTGGAAGACATAGTAGGAGGTGAGAATAGATCTTTAATCCGAGCTCGGGGGGTGCACTATGCCTGGGTGAACCTGTGGGATGGAGGGGCAGGAGGTGTCACCCGCATTGGAGAGCGTGGCTCAGGGGCATGGCTAGAAAGATTTAAGTATATATGCAAATAAATAAATCAATAAACATTTATCATAAAATCTCTTCATCCTTTGGCCAGTGAGCAGTTTGCCCCTGCTCCCACACTCTGCAGGCAGCTACTGAGCAACAGCGTCGGGGCCACGCCCCTCACCTCCTCCCCATGAATACATTCACTGACCTGAGAAGAGTTCCTTTCATTCTTGCCTTCCTTGGACACACTGACACATGTCTACATCTGAGCCTCCATGCCTTCCTGCTCATAGAATTCCACCCCAGACCAGGGGAGTGGGTTCTTCATGACTGGGGGAAATGGATGAAAAGTGAGATTAAGGACACATAAAACAAAGGGGTTTAGAACCTACAAGATACCAAGCAGTTGACACAAATCCCAGCCCTCTACTGGAGGAATAGAAAGAGAAATGGGCTAAGAGTCTTTCAGGCCTGGGGAAAGGAAAAAAAAGTAAAACCAAACAGTCCTGGGAAAGAGGCCTGTTCCTTCTCACATGTTTAGAGAGCTCTGGGGCTTCTTCTAAAGGACCCTACTAGGACTTCCGGCTGTTGGTCCCCAGCCCCCTCCTGTTTCTGGGAAACACAGCAAGGGCAGAGCCAGGNAAAACCAAACAGTCCTGGGAAAGAGGCCTGTTCCTTCTCACATGTTTAGAGAGCTCTGGGGCTTCTTCTAAAGGACCCTACCAGGACTTCCGGCTGTTGGTCCCCAGCCCCCTCCTGTTTCTGGGAAACACAGCAAGGGCAGAGCCAGGCGTCAAGCTCACGTCTGCGGCCTGGAAGTCCTGCCTTCACACTTTGTGTTTTCACATGCAGGCGAGAGCTGTTGTCGGAGTGTTTGTGAACAGCCAGTTCGAGTGTCTTAAGTTTATTTTCTTGAGTGCTGATGTCCCGTGTACCTCCTCCGCCGCCCCAACTAGGACAGGGGCTTGAAGAGGGCCATCTGAGGGCCAGAAGCTGTCAGGGAACTAACGGAAGTGTGTCTTGATTCACTTTCAGAGACCCACTCACTGCACTCCAGTTCTTGAATTGCCATACACATTAGGAGAACTTCTTTATCTTAAATCTAAACACTTTCGTGTTGGCAAGAGAGCAC
The DNA here is from genome assembly GCA_006410875.1 of Neotragus pygmaeus. NCBI lineage: Eukaryota > Metazoa > Chordata > Mammalia > Artiodactyla > Bovidae > Neotragus > Neotragus pygmaeus. Next base: position 966,925 of record SJYV01002568.1, read on the forward strand.
CAGAAATGCAGGTGGGACCTACGGCAGGCCCCTCACCCTGGCTCTGCACCATCGGTTGCCCCCTTAACCTTGACCTTCTGCCCCTGGCTCCCAGTTTCGCTCCCAGCTCTGTAGTCTTCTCTGTTGCTGCTGCTGCTGTTTTAGTCACTAAGTCAAGTCTGACTCTCTGTGACCTCATGGACTGTAGCCCAGCAGGCTTCTCTGTCCTTGGGATTCTCCAGGCAAGAATACTGGAGTGGGTTGCCATTTCCTTCTGCAGGGGACCTTTCCAACTCAGGGATCAAACCTGCATTTCCTGCATTGGCAGGCAGATTCCTTACCGCTGAGCCAACAGGGAAGCTGAGTCTTACCTACTTTCACTGATATGCCAATATTATTCTCTAAGCTACTTCTTAATGCACCTCAGCCTTCCCCTAAAGCATCAGTGCAGAGAAAGGTAGCTGAGTGAAAACTGGTGAGAAGTCTACATTTTCCTCTTTTTAGTGGCAGTAAGAAATTTATTTCTAGTTAAACAAGCTGGGAAATGTAATTAAGCACACGGTTGATGGGGATAGCCAAGGATGCATGCCAGAAAAACAACAGGTTCTTTAAAGGTGCCAAGGACTGATGTTATGCATCTCCTGTTGGAAACTATACGCGTCACGATTCGGAGCCTCTTGCGCGCTGCCTCGTATCTCCAATCAAATTATTTTATTCCAGAAATATGCATAAGGGAAATGATTCGACACATTTTATGGTGGGTTGTTGCTTGTAGCAGTAATTGAAGTACCTTTCCACTTATGAAAGTACTAATTTTATTTGTTTTTATTGCTTTTCTAGATGCGATTATTTATTTAGTGTGCTTTGGCTTTATTAAATTATGTTTACTATAGGAACAGCATAAAAATGTATGAAAACAACACATCAGCCAAGCCAGCCTGGTGACCTGTGTTGAGAAAGCTAGTGTTATTTTTCATATGCAAACATAATGGAATAACTTAAGAATAAACAGATAATCCATGCTAGAAAACAAGGCAGTTTCAGAGTAATGTAATAAAACACCTGGACAATATGATTTCATAAATCTTGGTTCTAAAATTTGCATGAGTTGGGTTTTGTGTGCTTATTTGAGGACACATGACATTTCTAAATGGAATCATTATAACGTGAAATGTAACTAAACCGAAAGACAAGAGGTAAATGGCATTTTTGTTGGCTGGTGAGATGTGAATGACTAAGAAGAACTGTAAAGATTTTTGGTACAAAAGGACAAGCAGGAGGCTCTGATCCATGCAACTGTCCTTGACACTGAAATTTAAAAAGCGCCGGATAATTATGAAGGTCGCTTCGTGGTGTCCCTCACTAGTAGGTACTGGCTGTAAGTGGTTCTTTACATTCTCCTCCCTGTACCTTAGTTTGATGCTTCATCTCAAAAGAATAGAGGAGTTTTGCTTTTGGCACACATTTTAAGAAACTTAATGTGAATGTATACAATTTATTTGTCCTGAATTTTGGTGAGTTAATCAAGGCATAGCACAAAAAATGAAAATAAAACTATGACAACCCAACCAAAACCAAGAAACAAAAGCAGAGCTGCCTAAGTAAAAGTGAGGTGTCTTTTACAGCTATAAATCAGTGACTAACCTTTATTTTTCTAACTGTGAATTAAAATTAATTAATCTGCTGTTTAAATAATGTACCATCTACGAGATTCAACAAATATATGCCGTAAAGGGTGAGTCTCTCCCCAACCACATGGCTTACTTCCACAGAGGGAACCTTGAAGGCCAAGGTCTCGATTTCCAGGTGAGTTTTAAGGGTTTTCTGAGCACATAGAATATATACATGTGTATTTACTCCCATACACACATACTTACACGATGGTGAAACATACAATAGTCAAACGGCTTCATCATCCTTTTTAAAGACTGTGCCGAATACTTCATTAAGAATGCATCAGACTCCTGCTGATGTCCACTGAAGTGTTTCCCATTTTTTGCTTGTACCAATAACGTTTCCGCCAACAATATACAAGAGGACTTGTTTCTTGCTGTTTCTTTTCGAAAACTTTCAGCTTGTCAGCTTGAAAGACAAGCACTGATGTCTAAGTGATTCTAAATCATTCTTGTCTTATTTTGAGAGAGGTGGAGTCTCATTTAATACATGTGAGAACTTTTGTATTTCCCTTCCTATGAAGTCTCTAACCCTGTCTTTTGTTTTTTGCTTAATTTTCTAATGGACTGTTGGCCATTATTGTTATTCACTTGTAAGACCCTTTGATCTGAGTTGTGAATGTTTTGCTCATTTTTTTCAATTGTCTTTTGACCTTATTTAGAGAATATTCTGCAATATATTGTATGAAAATCTACATGTCATTTTTCTATTGCTCCTGGGTTTTGTGTAAGACTTCAAAACACATGTTTTAAATTGGTGAGATTTTTAAAAAATGGTTTTTAAGTAATTTAATAATTTTTAAAATAATTGCTGACATTATTTTCTAAAAACTTCCCCACACAGTCTTCTAGCACTTTTGAGTTTATTTTCCATGTTAAAATTTAAATTTTTAAATTTATCTGAAATTTATCTAATGTAAAGAATGCTGTGAACAATATGACTTTTTTCGGTTGGCTACCCAAGTATCCCAACACCATTTATTGAAAAATAATATTTGGGTTAATTTATGCACGTTTTCATCAATCCCATTGATGTCTATTCATTTGTTGGTATCACAGAGTTTTAATTATGGTAGCTTTATATTTTTAATGACACTGGAGTTGGATCACAAATTATTCTTTAATAATTTTCCTTAATTATGTTAAGAAAAAAATCTGTGACTGTATTATATTATCAAAAATTATTTTTAACAAAAATTTTTAAATTTTAAATGCCTTTCCAGTATCTATAAGGATAACCATATGGTTTTTCTCTGTATTACTGTTATGAATTCTGTTAACAGACTTTTCTAATACTGAACCATTCATTCCATTCATTTATTTATTCCATTCATTTTCTACTCCTAGAATAAGATCCATTTGAGCATGATTATCTTCTGGTGTGCTTTCTTTGTGCTGAGTAAATCTGACTTATGCTAACTTATACACTAATAGATGAGATTGTTCTAAAGTATGTGACGTTTTTCCTTTCTTGTAATGCTCTGAATCAGTTTACGTATATTGGGGTTAGCTGCTCCTCACAGGGGTTTCTTTGGAAGTTCTCTCATCACACTGCCTGTGCCGGGCGCTCTTGACAGTATTTCTCTCTCCTTCTTCCTTTCTTTTTTTTCTTTGATGGAATTAGTACATTCACATGCTAGAGTTTATAATTTATATTTTTCTGGAATATCACTCACTTTATCTTGTATTTCAAGGGTTTTGCATTTCCCATTCCATTCATTTCTGCTCTTTCCCTTCCTATCTTGATTAAGTTTTTGTTTGTTTCATTGGTGTTTTTTAAGCATAGACTGGGTATTTTTATTTATTCTATGATTTTTCTATCTTCTGACTTATATANACACACACACACACACACACACACACACACAGACACACACACAGACCACACACAGACACACACACATATCGTGAGAAGGACTGATGAGAGAAATAAGGGAGCGTATGGTAACAGAGAATTGGAAGATAAAGAAAGCTGAGTGCCGAAGAATGGATGCTTTGGAGCCGTGGTGCTGGAGAAGACTCTTGAGAGTCCCTTGGACTGCAAGGAGATCCAACCAGTCCATCCTAAACGAGATCAGTCCTGAATATTCATTGGAAGGACTGATGCGGAGGCTGAAACTCCAATACGTTGGCCACTTGATGCAAAGAACTGACTCATTTGAAAAGATCTGATGCTGGGAAAGATTGAGGGCAGGTGGAGAAGGGGACGATAGAGGATGAGATGGCTGGATGGCATCACCGACTCAATGGGCATGAGTTTGAGCAAACTCCGGGAGTTGGTGATGGACAGGGAGGCCTGGTGTATTGCAGTTCATGGGGTCACAAAGAATCGAACACGACTGAGCGACTGATTGAACTAACCTGATGATAATAGAACACTTGGCAGAGAGAACAGGTTGTTCATAGAGAACAGCCAGAGAACCCACGTTGATAAAATGACACAGATGCTCAGAAGGGAAGGGAGAAATCAAGCAGCAGATTGGAGAGGGTGCTCCGGGCTGAGAGACAGGACAGGAGAGTGTCTGTGGTGAGTGAGCTGGGCTGACTTAAGAAAAAGCAAGGGGGGCGGTGGTTCCCTGGTGTTCCAGTGGTTAACAATCTGCCTGTCAATACAGGTGATGAGGGTTCGGTCCCTGGTCCAGGAAGATCCTACCTGTTGCAGGGCATCTAAGCCTGCAAGCCACAACCACTGAACTCACGCCCTACAACCTGTGAAGTGAAGGGAAGTGAAGGTAGCTCAGTCATGTCCAACTCTTTGTGACCCCATGGACTGTACACTCCATGGAATTCTCCAGGCCAGAATATTGCAGTGGTTACCCGTTCCCTTCTCCAGGGGATCTTCCCAACCCAGGCATTGAACCCAGGTCTCACATTGCACATGGATTCTTTACTAGCTACGCCATTAGGTAAGCTTAAGAATACTGGAGTGGGTATCCCATCCCTTCTCCAGGGGATCTTCCCGACCCAGGAATCGAAACTGGGTCTCCCTTCTCCAGGGCTTCAGACCACGGTGGAGACACCAACCCGGTGGGTGCTCATGGACCCCTAAGTGTCAGAAGGAAGACGGCTGCAGGGGTCTCTCTGAGATTCAAGAGCATGTAGGGGAGCCTAGGTCTGTCTTCAAACACTCCATGGAATTCTCCAGGCCAGAATATTGCAGTGGTTACCCTTTCCCTTGTCCAGGGGGATCTTCCCAACCCAGGCAGTGAACCCAGGTCTCACATTGCAGGTGGATTCTTTACTAGCTAAGCCATTAGGTAAGCTTAAGAATACTGGAGTGGGTAGCCCATCCCTTCTCCAGGGGATCTTCCTGACCCAGGAATCAAACCTGGGTCTCCTGTAGGTGGATTCTTTACCAGCTGAACTATGAGGGAAGCCCAACGCTGTGTTATGCAGCCCATGCACCATGGCTAAAAAGCAGCTTCCGCTCACTGCAGCTACAGAAAGCCTGCAGGCAGCAACAAAGACTCACAGTGGCCAAAATTAAATTAACAAACCGTGAATGTTTTAAAAACAAGTTAAAGAGAAGAAAGGGAGAAACAGCAATGCCACGCATGTAGAGGAACTGAGTGAATAAGCGTGCCCGGCCTAGGACATGAAGGTGGAGATGACGGTGAGGTGTGGACCCGTCATCTGCAATCTCCATGCCCGCTGCAAAGCCTTGTCTTTGGTTCTGACGGACAAGACTCCCCTGGCTGGCTGTGGATGGGAGACTAAGGCTCTGGCTTCATCCTAAATCAGTGAGTGTCCTGTGAAGCAGCTCTGAACATCCTGTGATGAATAAGCAAGGTTGGGACAGAATCAGGCACCAGCTACGGAGGCATTCACCAACTGAGGGAAGATCTGAAGCATGGAGATGGTGAAAAAGGTCAGATTGTGGACATGTTTTCAAAGTAGAGCTGAGTGGCTCAGGAACTGAAAGCTGACTCCAGCTCAAAAGAGTAGAATCATCTCTCCTCGGGGCAGTGAAGAGAGAGGCTTCCCTAAGGGATTCAGACCACGGTGGAGACACCAAGCCGGTGGGTGCTCATGGACCCCTAAGTGTCAGAAGGAAGACGGATGCAGGGATCTCTCTGAGGTTCAAGAACACGTAGGGGAGACTATTCTGTCTTCAGTCATGTCTGACTCTTTTGTGACCCCATGGACTGTAGCCCGCCAGGCTCCACTGTCCATGGGGATTCTCCAGGCAAGAGTACTGGAGTGGGTTGCCGTTTCTTCCTCCAGGGGATCTTCTCAAACCAGGGATTGAACCTGAGTCTCCTGCATTGCAGGCAGATTCTTTACCATCTGAGCCACCAGGGAGGCCCTTGACATACACACTGCTGCTGCTGCTGCTACGTCGCTTCAGTCGTGTCCGACTCTGTGCGACCCCATAGACGGCAGCCCACCAGGCTCCCGTGTCCCTGGGATTCTCCAGGCAAGAACGCTGGAGTGGGTTGCCATTTTCTTCTCCAATGCATGAAAGTGAAAAGTCAAAGTGAAGTCGCTCAGTCATGTCCGACTCTTAGCAACCCCATAGACTGCAGCCCACCAGGCTCCTCCATCCATGGGATTTTCCAGGCAAGAGTACTGGAGTGGGGTGCCATTGCCTTCTCCTGACATACACACACTACTCTATATAAAACAGAGAGTCAACAAGGACCTACTGTCATAGTACAAGGAACTCTGCTCAACACTCTCTAATAACCTATATGGGAAAAGAATCTAAAAAAGAGTGGAGATATATATATATATATATATATATATATAAAACTGAATCTCTTTGCTGTACACCTGAAACCAAACAAGACAACACTGTACATCAACTATACATTTATATCAACTACATAAAAGGTAAATTAAGGAAAAAAGCATGTAAGGGAAACCAAATCTTTTACTCAAGGCTACCATCCCGGTTTCTCTCCGTCATCTCTAGAGATCTCCATCATCCAAACGGAAGTTACTGAATCTCCTAATAACCTTCCCACCACTCTCTTTTCCAACGTCTCATCTGGATCTTGTAAGTAAATCCCTTCCCTGTGGCTGGCGAATGCAGAAAGGGTGGGTTTTCACAGCCCAGCATTACGTCCAAGGGTAAAACTCATCCATAACTTGCACGACAAAGCCTAAATTACTGGGGCTTCCCTGGCGGCTCAGAGGTAAAGAATCCAGATAGAGGGGCCTAACAGGTTGCAGTCCATGGGGTCACAAAAGAATTGTTGCAAAACTGAGCAACTAGACAACGACAAAAAAACCTAAATCACTATGCCATGAATTGTTACTGCTCTGTAATGTTTAGAAAAGTTCTAAATGATACGACTGCATCACTGGACACTTGGTAAATGCCAGTTTGAGTAATTGCTCCCCCCATCGAAATAAGGCATATTGGCAATATACCAGATACCTTGTGGAGAGTTGTATTTTACTTGGATAAATATTGTGCTCCATAAAGACTCCTGGATGGTTTTTTCTAGTGAGACTCACGGCTTGTTTTCTGTGTAGTTGCACGGAGCCAGCTCATCTGTCTGTCAATGAAATTTGTAAGACTCGCCTTACAAGCAAGGATCAGGCTGAGCTATTGCAAGTAATGAGGAGACGTGAGCCTTGGAGAAGAGCAAATGAATTCTGATTCAACAGAACCCCCCAAAAAATTTGCAGCAGAGTCTGAGTCTCTTGTGAAATTTTTCTACAGAACTCTTTGGGGGAAGAAAATCAGCTTTTTCATTTCAGTTCAGAGATTGTCTCTGCTCTTGCTGACCTAGGCTATTAGCAACCCTGACCGTATTATTCTACACACCTGTGGAAATTCTGGAAAGTCTTTGCAAAATGTTTCTCGTACAACAAGCTGCGTGCTGAGATAGCAGCCCGCTGAACTAGTATACTGCTATCTTGATCAAGCTGATTAAAAGACGGGTGTTCTGACACACTCTGGAGAAGGCTAAGCTCTCGGAACCGTAGATCTACAGTGATCAAACAGCCTGGTTTCACGTCACGTGACACCATGAAGATGATGAGGTCATTTAAGGCCCTTTTCTAAACCTGGATTCTGTAGGACAATGTACACACGCGTTTCAAAAAGCATCACTTGTAGGAAACTGTTTGAGAAGATGGTTCACATGTCCAGTTTTTAATCCGCTCTGTGACACTCACTCATTGCTTCAGTCGAGAATTGTGAAGGCCAGGGAAGCTTGGCGACCTGCAGTCCAATGGGTTGCAAAGAGTTGGACACGACTCAGCAACCAAACAGGTTACTTCCTAGAACTCTTCTTCAGATCTTTCAAGAGCGATCGATCAGTGGACCAAGAGCGGTGCTGGGCCCTGGAGGTTATCTGTTCTCTTGATGTTGGCCCTGTTCATTCAGCACTAAATACAGGGCTTCCCAGGTGGTACAGATGGTAAGGAATCTGCCTGCAATGCGGGATCCCTAGGTTTGATCCCTGGGTTGGGAGGATCCCTTGGAGAAGGGAAAGGCTACCCACTCCAGTATTCTTATCTGGAGAATCCCATGGACAGAGGAACCTGGTGGGCTACAGTCCATGGGGTCGCAAAGAATTGGACATGAGTGAGCAACTAAGTGAACACACACAGATTCAGATAGAATGGTGGCAGGTAGATAAATGTCAACATCTATCTATCTCTTTATCTATCATCTAGATAGATGACAAATACTGATCCATAGATATCTACCTCTGTCCATATCTGTATTTATAAATTATCAATAACCCATAAATAATTAGTATCTATAGCATATGATAATAATCTATATTCTTAATATAAACCTTTAGATACATATTGTACATATCTGTCCATCTGTATCTATATGAACATTATATATTATACATAATTACATATCATATCTACATACCTACACCTATATCTATCAGCTGTCTATGCTAGGATTTCTGCTTCTCTGCTTGAAGCTGTATTTATACAGACATAATATTGCATAGGTAAGCAATACTGATGCTATAGACGTACCTAAAATGAGCGTAGGGAAAAGATGATTTTAATACAGAATCCTTGAACACTTTAGTTCACTCAGTCATGTCTGACTCTTTGTGACCCCATGGACCACAGCCCTGCAGGTTTCCCTGTCCATCACCAATTCCTGGAGCTTGTTCAAACTCATGTCCATCAAGTCGGTGATGCCATCCAACCATCTCATCCTCTGTCATCCCCTTCTCTTCCTGCCCTCAACCTTTCCCAGCATCACGGTCTTTTCCAATGAGTCAGCTCTTCGCACAAGGTGGCCAAAGTATTGGAGTTTCAGCTTTAGCACCAGTCCTTCCAATGAACATTCAGGACTGATTTCCTATAGGATGGACTGGTTGGACCTCCTTGCAGCCTAAGGGACTCTCAAGAGTCTTCTCCAACACCACAGTTGGAAAGCATCGCTTCTTTGGCGCTCTACACCCAGCCTAAACCATCAGCACAGGGAGTTCAGCAGCTGACCTATCAGATTTCGTCTTCACGTGCAGCTGGAGCTGGAAGGCACCCTTTGAGGTCAGATGCCGGCATCCCCTTCTAGCTCTGATTCATGGAAAGAGACCGGGACTTCGAGAAAGGCTCGCACACGTGTGTGAAGGCAGCCACATGATGGTTCGGTGTGAAGTGTGTAATCGTGAATAACAAGGCCAGTCAGTTTTGGGGACAGTCTTCTAGGAACATCAGGATCAACAGTTAAATGCAAGGATACAAAACTACTGATTTACGGAAGGAGAGCATTTCATCCTCTAGGTTATCAGAACTGAGAGAATCTGAGAGCCACGCAATCCAAAGCCGTTATTTTCTAGTCGACAGCGCAGGGACAAAGTGAAGGGATTTATCGAGTTGACTCAGCTTGCCAGACACAGTGACGCAGTGAACATCTAGGCATTATGATGTCCACCCCATGCCCTCTCCACTAAATCTCACAGCTTCTCATAACACACCTACTATCTGATACTCATGGAAGCGGGGAACACATTCTTTGAAGCCACATCACGTAGAATGGACTGCAACTTAACCATAGAAAGTCAAGTCAGTTTATTTCAATCCTCCTTAATCCAGCCACAGGCATTGATAGAACTGAGCACTCTTGACATCAGGAATATTGGTGCTTTATAGACAGTCTTGGGAGAAGGCAAGGGCACCCCACTCCAGTACTCTCGCCTGGCAAATCCCATGGATGGAGGAGCCTGGTAGGCTGCAGTCCATGGGGTCGCTAAGAGTCGGACCTGACTGAGCGACTTCCCTTTCAGTTTTCACTTTCATGCATTGGAGAAGGAAATGACAACCCACTCCAGTGTTCTTGCCTGGAGAATCCCAGGGATGGGGGAGCCTGGTGGGCTGCCGTCTATGGGGTCACACAGAGTCGGACACGACTGAAGCGACTTAGCAGCAGCAGCAGCAGCAGAGACAGTCTTAGAGATTACCAAGAGGCTCAGTGATAAAGAATCCAGCCTGTAGTGCAGGAGATGCAAGAGATGTGGGTTTGACCCCTGGACTGTGAAGGTCCCCTGGAAAGAAGAGATGGTAACCCACTCCAGTATTCTTGAATATTCTGAGTCTAGAAGATTCCCCTGGATTAAGTGCATGGCAACCCCCTCCAGTATTCTTGCCTGGAGGATCCTGGAGGAGCCTGGCAGGCTGCAGTCCATGGGGTCACAAAGCGTCAGACACATCTGAGCATCAAGACAACCTCAGCCTGCAGACTGAGGAGGAGGACGGGAAATTACCCAGCATCTGACCTGAGCCTCCTCGGAATAAAACACCTCCCGACACTGAGCTCAGCTCCTGGACCCCCGCCCCACCCTTTCTGCCCATCGCTCTCCAAGTGCCGCGTGTCTCTTCACCAAGGATGCTGCCTGCATCGATCTCATGCATCTGTGACTTATTTTATCTTCCACACATGAAGAGCGCATCTGTGGACCTTCCTCTGTGAATATCCTGTATCCATGTGCCGTCGGTGCTCTCGGGCACACGTCTCCAGGGGCTGAAAACGTTCATCCGAAGGGAAAGGGGAAAACTGAGACAGGCCGTCCCACTGCGGGCACAGGAACAGATTTGGGGACCACAAACGTGAGCAGCGAGTCCTGGGGATGATGCTACGGAATCCACGACCGCATCTCAAAAAAGCATCCCGTTACAAAGAGAGCCTGTTCTCGTAGCCCGTGTGTGGGATGACGACAAGGCACAGAATCGGGGGCAGAGGGCGGACCCAGGCTCCCCAGCACTCCCGTAGCCCTTTACAAAGCGAAGCTCTTCAGGAAAGGAAGATCAAACGTGCCAGACCTCCTGGAGCGGGAGAAACGCAGTGCCGCTGGGCTGTGAAACATCACTGAATATAAATTAGTCTACGGCGACGGTCTCCTTTTTTT
>SJYV01002568.1:978621-992201 GCA_006410875.1 Neotragus pygmaeus
CCGCCCCCCCCCCCACTCCGTCCTCTGCCTGCCTTTCCTCTGTGGAAAAACCTTAGCCCCAGAGGAAGCTTAATCAGAGAGGTAGGAACATGCAGAAACAGAGGAAAATGGTCAAAGGAGATGAAAATAATTATAATGTACTCCATGAAGCATGGTCAGGCTTCCCCATGGAGGTCTGGTTGCCTGCCAATGCAGGAGACGCAGGTTCGATCCCTGGGTCAGGAAGATCGCTGGGGGAGGAAATGGCAACTTGCTCCAGGATTCTGGCATGGAGAATCCCCTGGACAGAGGAGACTGGCGGGGCTACAGCCTATGGGGTTGCAAAGAGTCAGACACAACTGAACATGCAGGATGTTGACTCAAAGCATAGTCAGGACTTTCGGTTCCTTCTCAAGGGCTGTAGACAATATTCTGAGCCAAACCTGTGAGCTGTCTTGTAGATAATCAACCTGTCGCCAGGGGGAAGAAGTTAACTACATGACGATCGGACTGTAGCCATGAAATAAGGTACCACAATTCCAAGAACCGGCCTCAAGGAAATGAAAAACAAACCGACCCTGGAACTGAAGATTCAGTTCAGTTCAGTCGCTCAGTCGTGTCCGACTCTTTGCGACCCCATGAATCGCAGCACGCCAGGCCTCCCTGTCCATCACCAACTCCCAGAGTTCACTCAGACTCACGTCCATCGAGTCCGTGATGCCATCCAGCCATCTCATCCTCTGTCGTCCCCTTCTCCTCCTGCCCCCAATCCCTCCCGGCATCAAAGTCTTTTCCAATGAGTCAACTCTTTGCATGAGGTGGCCAAAGTACTGGAGTTTCAGCTTCAGCATCAGTCCTTCCAAGGAACACCCAGGACTGATCTCCTTTAGGATGGACTGGTTGGATCTCCTTGCAGTCCAAGGGACTCTCAAGAGTCCTCTCCAACACCACAGTTCAAAAGCATCAATTCTTCAGCGCTCAGCTTTCTTCACAGTCCAACTCTCACATCCATACATGACCACAGGAAAAACCATAGCCTTGACTAGACGGACCTTTGTTGACAAGTAATGTCTCTGTTTTTTCATATGCTGTCTAGGTTGGTCATAACTTTTCTTCCAAGGAGCAAGCGTGTTTTTATTTCATGGCTTCACTCACCATCTGCAGTGATTTTGGAGCCCCCCAAAATAAAGTCTGACACTGTTTCTACTGTTTCCCCATGTATTTGCCATGAAGTTGTGGGACCGGATGCCATGATCTTAGTTTTTTGAATGTTGAGCTTTAAGTCAACTTTTTCATCTCCTCTTTCAATTTCATCAAGAGGCTCTTTAGTTCTTCTTTACTTTCTGCCATAAGGGTGGCATCATCTGCATATCTGAGGTTATTGATATTTCTCTCGGCAATCTTGATTCCAGCTTGTCTTTCTTCCAGTCCAGCATTTCTCATGATGTACTCTGCATATAAGTTAAATAAGCTGGGTGACAGTATACAGCCTTGACATCCTCCTTTTCCTATATGGAACCAGTCTGGTCTTCCATGTTCGCAGTGATTAGGTACCTCAGATTGTATGCACACATTTGCCCAGATTCTCAGGGATCCTGATTCTTGTCTGCACTCAGCCTGTAAACCTCCTACCTGAGTGTGAATTTTTCTGTATTCTGAAATTCCTTTCAATTAACCAGTCATGGCTTACTTCACTGAGCTGAGTGCGCTCAGATTAATCAGTACTTCACTGAGCCGAGTTCTCTGAGAAGGTGTGGACGCTCACTGGGGTTAGGAGACCTATGTCTCAGAAGCGGATTCTCTCACCTACTTGTTCCAACCCTGCTACATTGTGACTCACGCCACCCTTTTTTAAAATGATGCTCTGGTCCAGGGTCAGACCTTGAAATGACAAAAATATAAACGTAAGCAAGTCTGAGGACAACTTTTACGAGGTGGTAGAAGAGATTGTGTACTTTTTGATTTCATTTCAAAGCTCAAAGTTATAACAGAAAGAGGCTGTGTAATGAAAAAAAAAAAAGAATTTTAGGCTATTTTCTGAGCATGAGATAGATTCTGCTGACCCAAATGAACACACATGTAGGATTTGATCTGCTTGCCCAGCAGGGAATTTCCCGAACCTGCCAGAAGAATAAGAAGAAATAGTGAGGGAGCTACCGTCCCAGGTGAAGGTGGTCTCAAGTTGTGATAAATTGCATGGAAGAGGTGGGGAGACATCTGTGGGGACCAACGGATGGCTTCCTCTCCAGATGATAGATTAGAGTTCTCTCTTAAGAACTTCCTTTGCACAGGAGGGAGGCGGGGTGCCAGGAAAAAATCTCAACCAGACTTGGGAGCCTGGAGAGAGAACCATATCCTACCAGGGGTGTAACGCTGGTAGGAGGTTACATATAAAAGTGGTAGTTGCTCAGTTCTGTCTGACTCTGCGACCCCATGAACTATAGCCCACCAGGCTCCTCTGTCCATGGGATCCTCCAGGCAAGAATACTGGAGTGGGTTGACATTTCCTCCTCGAGGGGATCTTCCCCACCTAGAGATTGAACCTGGGTCTCCCGCACTGGAGACCAATTCTTTACCATCTGAGCCACTCTTGAGAGTCCACTAGACTGTAAGGAGATCAACCAGTCCATCCTAAAGGAGATCAGTCCTGGGTGTTCATTGGAAGGACTGATGTTGAAGCTGAAACTGCACCTGATGCGAAGGGCTGGCTCATTGGAAAAGACCCCGATGCTGGGAAAGATTAAAGGCAGGAGGAGAAGGGGACGACAGAGGATGAGATGGATGGATGGCATCACCGGCTCAATGGACACGGGTTTGGGTGGACTCAGAGAGNCCTGATGCGAAGGGCTGGCTCATTGGAAAAGACCCCGATGCTGGGAAAGATTAAAGGCAGGAGGAGAAGGGGACGACAGAGGATGAGATGGATGGATGGCATCACCGGCTCAATGGACACGGGTTTGGGTGGACTCAGAGAGTTGGTGATGGACACGGAAGCCTGGTGTGCTGCGGTTCCTGGGGTCACAAAGAGTCGGACACGACTGAGTGACTGAACTGAACTGAACGGTCTCATTAATGGGCATCTCTCTGATGGGTCCCTGTTCAAGACAGTCATAGTAACCACCTCCTGGTCAGACAGCTTGAGCTGCCTTTCCAGGAGCCAAGCGGGGGAGATGGAGGATGGTGGCCCTATCCTGCCCCACACTCCTGCCGTAGTGTGATGTACTGAGGTGACATGAAGCTGGCGGCTGGGTGTGCATGGGGGTGTGTCTGTGTGCTGGACGTGGGTACAGGTCAGGACAGGGTGGGAAGCTGCTGGACTAGCTGCAGGGAAATCCTTTCCACGGTCATCAAATAGGTGTTAATGTGAGAACAGCAACTCGACCAGCCAGCATTATGCTTTTATGAGTTAAACAAAACTCTGTGTTCCAAGCTGGATTCCCTGGAGGCTCAGACATTAAAGAATCTGCCTGCAATGCAGGAGACCCAGGTTCAACCCACGGGCCGGGAAGATTCCCCTGGAGAAGGGAATGGCAACCCACATCGGTATTCTCATCTGGAGAATAGCATGTATAGAGGACCTTGGCGGGCCACAGTCCATGTGGTCGCAAAGAGCTACATCACTGAGCAACTCACACTTTCAAGGTTATTACAGAGTATTGTCACTCAGTGTGACAATTTCTAGGTCCATCCCTGTTGCTGTGAAGGGTGTTATTTTATCCTTTCTAATGACTGAGTAGGAGAAATATCATATGGCATTCCTTATCTGTGGAATCTAAAAAGAAATGATACAAATGAATTTGCAAAACAGGAACAGACTGTCAGAGAATGAACTTATTGTTGCCAGGGGAAGGATGGGGGAAGGGATAGTCAGGGAGTCTGGGATGGACATGGTCACACTGCTGTGTTTCACATGGAGAACCAGCAAGGACCGCTGCCCAGCACAGGGAACTCTGCTCAATACTCTGTAATAACCTATGGTCAACAGGGGGAGGGATGGGGGAAGGGATAGTTAGGGAGTCTGGGATGGACATGGACACACTGCTGTGTTTCACATGGAGAACCAGCAAGGACCTGCTGGACAGCACAGGGAACTCTGTTCAATGTCATGTGGCAGCCTGGATGGGAGGGGAATTTGAGGGAAAATGGATACGTATGGCTGAGTCCCTTCTTTGCTCACCTGAATGTGTCACAACATTGTTAACTAGCTATACTTCAATGCCAAATGTTTTTTAGGTGTTAAAAAATAAAATAATAAAAATTTAAAAATACATATATTTTTTTCATACCATGTAGGCTTGGCAGACTGAGAAAGAGATTTTTTAAACCAAGAGCCTGGATCCTGCTTTCTCTCTCCCCAGATAATATTTATTTAGATGCTAACTTTTTAGATGACGTTTAAGCAAAGAATGTCTGAATGGAAAGATGCTCCTCCTAGATATTTTCCAGGACAGACTGGACCATGAATCTGTGATTTTGAGAAGAACACCCGGGATAGGTGTAGCTGGTCACTGGCAAGTCTTCAAGCAACATGCCAGCCACCTACATTATCTTAGAGAATGGAGGTCTCTCTCGGGGCAACAGAAAAAGAGCTTGGAGAAGGCGGTTTTACTCTCAAGCCAGAAAATAAAGGGGGTGTTTTAAGGACAGCCTTGGCTACTAGCTTCTTCAAAAGGTTTCAAAGAATAATAGAGGTCTGTTTTCTGAGCTGAAAGGAAAAAAAGGAAAACCTCCCTACACTTTGATAAATGTGGAGCCAGACCTGTTCTAGCAAGATGGCCCCAGAACATGAAAATACTCACGGGTACCCAAAAGAGTTTGGAGAGGGAAAAAAAAAAAAAAAAAAACTAAAGAAAAGGAAAATTCCGGTCTAGACAGACTTACTTCTCTGAAAATAAGTGGAACTGTGGCAACGGGACCGGGCCACGATGAGGGGGTGTGTCTTTCTGCCCTGGGAACCTCTTCTCCAGTGCCAGTCTCAAGACAGAGGAGGGTCTGGCTGGGGTCTTCTGACTTCATCCAAGTCCCGGGCATCCTGAATTGACAGGTCGTCACATGCTTCAGCTGACACCAAAACAGCTGCCTGGCCCGTAGAAGGCATGGGTATCACAAAACGGGACACTCAGAGTGCACAGGCTACGAGGATCTCAGGGTTTTAAATGCAATCAGATGCTTGTCACTGTGGCCAGCAGGCATGCTGAGAACGATGAGCCAACAGTTTCCTGGGTGTGAGGGGAAGCACGGAGGCAGTGAAGTCCAGCAAGAGATGAAACAGAGATGGAAACACGCTCCATCTCCTGATGGCAGTTGCTACGTGACCACATACCTGTTAAACCTGGAAACAGTTGCATCTCGCTGTACAGTGACCTGACCGCCACAGAACAAATGAAACCGACTTGAAAACCTTTAGACAAGAAAGCTACTTAGGGACAAAAACACGTGTAACAAAACTCTATGACACAGATAATAAAAAGGGCAAAAGTTCAACACAGTGGCTGCTGCTGGCAACAGAAAAAGATGATGAAAGAGGAATAAGGAGGCGACTCAGCTTCTTAGGCATTTAGAAGGGCCCATAGGGTTCATTTCATTCTTATGTTTCATTCTTTATAAATATATATATGACAGTACGCTGTCTGGATAAATAAAAAACTGCATAATAAATCCTGCTTATGAAAACAGACTCTTGGTGTTTGGGTTAGAATGTTGCAAGTGGTCACATTCCAAGTACTTTCTTTTACCCCCATCTCTGTATTGTGGGAATCACTGTGGTGGGCAGGAATGTGAGGGTCTCATCTGACAGGACGAGCTTGTCCACCACACCAGCTGGAAGTTTCTGAAGACACAGTAAGTTTTTAGCGCGAGTCAATAGGGAGTTTTAAAGTGAACGGGGCCATGCAATCTGATTTATGCTTTTATAGACAACTAGGGACATGGAAGAAAGCTGAGCACTGAAGAACTGATGCCTTTGAACTGTGGTGTTGGAGAAGACTCTTGAGAGTCCCTCGGACTGCAAGGAGACCAAACCAGTCAATCCTGAAGGAGATCAGTCCTAAATATTCATTGGAAGGACTGATGCTGAAGCTGAAAGTCCAATACTTTGGCCACCTGATGCAAAGAGCTGACTCGTTAGAAAAGACCCAAAGATTGCAGGCAGGATGAGAAGGGGATGACAGAGGATGAGATGGTTGGACGGCATCACTGACTCGACGGACATGAGTCTGAGCCAGCTCCAGGAGTTGGCGATGGAGAGGGAGGCCTGGCGTGCTGCAGCCTGTGGGGTCGCAAAGAGTCGGACAGGACGGAGCGACTGAAAAATGACAACAAGGGACGTGGAGGGCTTCCCTACTGGCTCAGTGGTAAAGAATCTGCCTGCCAATACAGGAGACATGGATTCAATCCCTGGGTGGGGAAGATCCCCTGGAGAAATGCATGGCAACCCACTCCAGTATTCTTGCCTGGAGAATCCCACGGACAGAGGAGCCTGGTGGGCTAGAGTCCATAGGGTCACAAAGATTTGGACACAACTTAGTTGCTAAACAACAACAAACCAATAGGGGCATAGAGGACATTTAAACGCACACCACTAACTGAAGGCGCCAATGGGAGAAGCTTCGATGCTGCATGGTTCCAGTTGCAGGATGTTTTGGGAAAGACAAAACCATGGAGATGGTAAAAGAATCAGTGATTGGCACTGATTCTGCTTGATTGAGTATGCCAAAGCCTTTGTGTGGATCAGAATAAACCGTGGAAAATTCTGAGAGAGATGGGAATACCAGACCACCTGACCTGCCTCATGAGAAATCTGTATGCAGGCCAGGAAGCAAAAGTTAGAACTGGACACGGAACAACAGATTGGTTCCAAATAGGAAAAGGAGTACGTCAAGGCTGCATATNGGCAGGACACAGTGTTCTATATAAGATGACAAGATGTAGCTTTAGGTTATTTAAGTTTTGCTGCTGCTAAGTCGCCTCAGTCGCATCCGACTCTGTGCGACCCCATAGATGGCAGCCCACCAGGCTCCCCTGTCCCTGGGATTCTCCAGGCAAGAACACTGGAGTGGGTTTCCATTTCCTTCTCCAATGTATGAAAGTGAAAAGTGAAAGTGAAGTCACTCAGTCGTGTCCGACTCTTCGCGACCCCATGGACTGCAGCCCACCAGGCTCCTCCGACCATGGGATTCTCCAGGCAGGAGTGCTGGAGTGGGGTGCCATCACCTTCTCCGTATTTACATTTTACACATGCCTTAAATTTTTTGTCTGTTTATTTCCCTTTGAATCCCCAAAGTGCTATGGAAATACATGCCTGATGAATGCATGTGATGCCGAGCTCCCTGTGGTAGGTTGCAATTGTGTTGTGTTTTGTCTTATAGCCAAAGATTGCCGAGGAGAACTTGACCTACGCTGAGCTCGAGCTGATCAAGCCCCCCCGGGCAGCCAAGGGCATCCCCACCAGCACAGTCTATGCGCAGATCCTCTTCGAGGAGAACAAGCTGTAACTCTGCGTCCTGTTTAATATCTGCCACTCCAGTTATTTATGAAACTTTGGATACAAAGTCCTTACTTTGTATTCTCACTCGTGCCTTCTGTGTGGTGGGAGCCCCTTTCCAGTGGCATTTCAGGTGCCTTCAGAGAGGCATGAAGCTCCTTTCTGTGAAGAGCAGGGGCCGCAGCCTTTTGGATAAATCTCCCAGGACAAGATTTTCTGGGTCTGAGCCCTGAAGGGTGAGGACTCTCTGATTCTGAGACCATTCAAGAAGATTTTCTGCTGAGCCAAACCCCTTTATGTTTTTTTTTCTTCTTTATCTGTTTTTTTTTTTTTTAATCTGGATTTTAATCTTCTACCCTTCCTGTATCTGTGATATCAAGCTCATAGTGTATAGCTAGAGGAAATACCATTATGGGTCCAAGTGTGAGATGGTAGAGATGTACTAATTGGTTTTCAAAGGATCAGATAACATTGTCAGGGCACCCAGAGCAGCAGAAAGTGCTTATTGTAAGCAGTCATTCAAGACAGCATCTCTTGTTTTAAATAGATGCACTGACCCTGCTGACTCAAGGGCAGAGAGACAGACTGTGGGGCAGTCTGAGGTCTACGCTGACAGTGAACGGTCTGGATACCCTAGTGCCCGTTTCGCCATCCGTTATTGTCCGCAGCCACAGGACAAGTAGAACATTGTTCATTCTGAAGTGCTTCCGCCTTGGCAGGGGGGCTTATCCCTGTAGAGAGACTATTCTCCAAGCAGTTCTCACTTACCCTTTTCCAAAAGGAGCAGGGTGGTGTGCTTTTGATTGACAGAAGAGAAGAAGGGGGCCTCTTGGAAGTGTGCCAAGGTTACTAACTCAGGTTGGACATCCGTTCGTGTAAGAGCAAAGTCTTCTGACCGCTTCTCGAATGGTGGGAAGAGTAGGAAGTATAAGCCAAGCTGGAAACACGTGTCCTGGAGAGCCCCTCACACCCCCTGCCGGGCTGGCCCACTGCAACGTGCCTTGCTGACTCAACTTTGCATGTTAATTCAAATGGACTTGAATGGGAGAGACGCAGGGATGCCTGGCGAATAGATCTATGAGAAAGTTGCTCTGTGGACCTGAATGGCATCCATGACCTCACCGTTCTGGGACAGGCCAGGCTATCAGCTGTGTTGCTAAGGACGCTTAATGTGTGAGTGTACTATGGGTGGTTTTTTCCTGCACACAGCAGAAATGGTTTGGCTTTGTAATGGACCATGTACATATGTTAAATTATATATTTTCAACACAATCTGAATGTGAGCTGTGCCCCTCTGTACAGCCATGTGAACTTGATTGAGGTTCTTATCCCCGACTAATCTCGGACTCTGTTTATACAAAGGTGAGTTAACCTCTCATAAATTCTTATAATGGGATAATGACTTGGAAGATTCTGGATGCTAGAAATTGCTAAACAAATACACTACATTAACATGCATGCTGAAACCAGTCCATATTTTTAAAATGAAGTGCCTTTACTATTTAAGCTCTCATTGTGTTAACTTTAAAAACTAAATATTTGTCCATGACCTTAGCTCTATGGTGAGTTTCCCAAAGCCCCAGGATGGCTTATGAGTGCCTCTCGTGGTTTCCTGGAAAGGGTCCAAGTCAGGAGCAGGTGACGGTTTTCCAGAAGTGAAAATATCCTGACTTTATGAAAAGGAAGCTATTCTCTACTGCCTGTGCCTGCATCTCATACTCTCCTTGCCAAGTTTCCGAGGTAGTGAGTAAGCTATGCAGTTTTTGAAGAAGAACTCACTAGAACTTTCCAGACAGGAGGACATCGTTTAGAACAGGAGAATATACGGTCAGTACATCTTTCATATCATTAGTATCCTAGGCATCCTATCATGCTATATCATGGCAGTCTTCAGCAGGACATAGTTACATGGTGCTGTGAGGAAGGAAAATGATTTCCTGATTTTCACAAGGAACTATTAAAATGTAGATGGGTGGGGCCCTGGGAGTAGCAGGTGGGAGTGGGGAGAAGGGAGTCTGAAGAGGTGATGGAGAGAGGGCGATGGATAGGAGGCCTCTGGGTCTCTGCAGAACTGAATCGAACTGCAATCACCTGCAGACCCACGTGTTAAATTCAGTGGGAGCTCTGTGTCATCACATATGGAAATAAATACATTCCACTAAGAAGAGAGTGAGTTCTGAAGAGTCTCTGTAGGTTAAAATCCAACAAGTCATTGTTATAGATTCAATTCAGACTCTCGCTCCAAAACTCTGGTCATATTTGCATGAATCCATGCTGAGGTGTGTGAGTAGAGGACCCACTGACATAGGGTCTAAGAAGAGGCTTCAAGACCAACACCTCCTACTGAACATGCTTCCTAAGGAAATCATGGAAGCTCTTGGCAACCTCTGAGCACAGCTTGCCCCACTGTTATCTAGAAGCAAGCTGTCCTAACTCTGCTCAGAGCTGGGAGCAATGGATGATTTGTACCTAGTGCTGCTTTGGGATAATAAATCTTGATGTTATTTTCAGAATAAACTTAAAAATAAGTCTCCTTATTTGTTTTCTATCAAATACACCACTACGCCTATATTGTCATTTCGAAAGATAAGGAATATATATCATTCAAATGGAAATTAGGAAAAGTTCTTCACTGTGTTTTTGCTGTAAAGCATCTGTGGGAACAACTGTAGATAAGCAATTTTCAACATGGACAACGGCTCATACATTTAAATGAAGGACAAAGAACCCATTGCTCAGAATGGAATGCAGTGGCTCTTGCAGGCAGAGTGCACGGACTCTCAGGTTTGGTGGGGATTTGGTTTTGGTCATGCGTGCCAGAATCATCACAGGAAGCAAGGATGGGGAAGGGGTATCCCCAAATGAGACTGGTTTCCCAAGTCACACCCCTGGACCCTGAGCTAAAGCAGTTGTGATGGGAAGACAGGGCTGGGATTTCTTTTAGGTCACATTTTCATTAAATCACCATGTCTCTGTTAACTCACAGGGCAGAGAAGAAAAAGCTAAGCCTAACCCTCCCTCTCATATTCATTGGTGTGAAAATGACCAGGCACTACATATTTTTTTAGTACATAGTCATCAGCCCACACGTGGATGAGCCCAAAGACTCCTTCAGGATAAAAACACTAAAGCAGCTGATGCTTTTACAGACTGCTCATGGCTTAGTTCATCCCTGTTTCTGACATGCATGACTACAACCTAGGCTGGGCCAAGAATGGGACTCACGCTCCAGACCACAAAAAAACGGG
The DNA here is from genome assembly GCA_006410875.1 of Neotragus pygmaeus. Taxonomy (NCBI): domain Eukaryota; kingdom Metazoa; phylum Chordata; class Mammalia; order Artiodactyla; family Bovidae; genus Neotragus; species Neotragus pygmaeus. The sequence continues at coordinate 989,332 of SJYV01002568.1, forward strand.
CCAAAGCATGCATGAGGCCTGGTCTGGGCTGATCAGAATTCTTAGGAGAAACAGAGCATCTTAGAAGGCGGCTAAGCTGGGAGGCCACCTGTCAGAACTACCTACAGCAACATCTGCTGAGGGGTGGAGCCTTGGTGAACAGCAAGATGCTGAGACAGCTCGGGAAGATAGGGTCTTGGGAGCACAGAGAGAATCCCAGCCTGCAGCCACTAAGATCCCCCAGACTCTTTCTCATTTAGATCTTCTTTTGATTCAATAAACTAGCCCTTTCTCCTACTGTCTAACTGCTGGTTTTGCTCAAGCTGGTCAGGTTGCAGTCAAGAGAATTCTAACTAAAACAGCATTCATCAAAGCTGCTTCCCAAACCAGGAAGCAGGAGATTTACGCTCACGACACCACCCAAGGAGCCCCCTTCCACCGTATCCAGCATCCAGGATTGTAACCGTGAGCCTGTGCCACAACCTGCCTCTCACTCAGTGGGCCCCCACAGGCCCCTCACGTGGAGAGGGATCTGCTGGCTTCAGGCCTGACGTTCTCCTAAGGTAGGGACTCTTGGGTTTGGAGTAGGGACTCTGGCAGTACTGAGCCACTCTGGCGGAAGCCGCTCTGCTAGAGTGAGCCCATGTGAGCACCTTGTCACACGAATGTTGGAGGGAGCCTTTTTGTGCTGGCTGGCTCTGAAGTTGAGGCTGGCTTCCACACAGAGTATGCTGTCTTTCCAGTATCCCTGACCCAGCACCCCCTGACCCAGTGTCCTCGGTCAGGAGGGAGCCTGTTAAGATGAGGCAGCCACGTGGTGGGGATGATGATGTTCCCCCTCACCCAGCATAACCCCCGCAGCCCGCCCCATACATCATACAGAAGCTATTCACTAGGTTGGAAACAAAGAAGAATTTCATGTTTTGGAGGAAGGATCTGCCTTCAGCCTGGATGTGTTAAGCTCTGGGGAGTGTCGAGATGGATTGGATAGACTGGTGTTCCCTAAACTTTTAACATGTGCACGCATCACCTGGATCACAGTAAACAGTGGCTTGTGTTCAGGAAGCCTGGGAGGGGCCTGGGTATCTGAGTTCCTAACAAGCTCCCAGGGGATGCCCATGCTTCTGGTTCCTGGGACTGTTGGAAAATGCAGATCTGGAACCCCTGGGGAGATGATGGGAGTGGCCTCAGAATATAAGTCACAGCTGAAGCCCTAACAGTGAGCTAACTCCCCCAAGGGAGGCAGTGCAGCCAGGCACTATGGGTGTTCCTCTGCCCACAGGTCTGGTCCAGAAAGCAGGCAAGGTGCCTGAAGGGTACCAGAGCAGAGCAAACTTTCAGAGGAGTTTGAGAGGAGCCGGAGAAAGCTGGGTCTGGGAGTTTCTGGAAGGAGAATGCGCTCAGCAGTGTGTACTCTGTATTGGTCAGGTAGAATAGAGGTTAAACCTCTGCTCATTCTGAATTACTTGCTCATTTCACATTTTTGTTTTTGGGCTTCCCTGGTGGCTCAGGCAGTAAAGAGTCAGCGTGCAATGTGGGAGACATGGGTTCAGTCCCTGGGCTGGGAAGATCTGGAGAAGGAAATGGCAACCCATTCCAGTATTCTTGCCTGGGAAATCCCATGGGTAGAGGAGCCTGGCAGGCCTCTGTCCATGGGGTCACGACTGAGCAAATAACACTACACACTTTACTTTTTTAAAAAATTTATTAAAAGATTTACTTTTCTGGGATAAACAGTTCCCCAAACGCACAAGCCTAACAGACTTTGGCACTGAGCATGTCTGCCCTGCTCAGCCGTTTCTCCAAAGCCATGTGTCACTCCATGGGGTGAAGGATTTGGAGCAGACTCTTAATTAATGCCCAGGGTCGGGGTGGAGGGCAGCCACGGCCGGTTTCTGCTCCTTCTGTGGTCACTGATAAAAGATGACTTGGTGCCTGCTTTCTAGCAAACACAGCTCCACTAGCTTCACACTGATGGAGTGTCTGATTGTTAAATGTTAATGTACTACATCCTGTAGTTTAAATAGAATGAGAGATGTTTGCAGCTTTGGTTAAATGCACCTTGTTCTTCCACATTAAATTTTATTACAAATGTCCTCCATCGGCAACCAGGAGAAAAACTCATTAGGAGCTGGTCTGTGTGGGGGCCATGGTTGCTACTGAAGAGCTGGTGTCCTATTTCCATTTATTAAGGCTTTTTAATTGGTTGGGTGTGATTGTTCCTTGTTTACAGGTACAATTAGAATCTCATAAGTTTACGCAGAAGTTTGTACTGTGTGTCTGAGAGACCGATGCTGTCTTTGGTTTTACTAAAGGGGTCCACCATCCTCTTTTAGAGACTGTGCCAGGATCCTAGCTGCCAGATCTCCCAGAGCATCCTGATGAAGTTTGTCACTTTGCAGCTGGGGAAACTAAGAGACAGGAAGGGGCCTGCTAGTTGGTGGGCAGAACCAGCTGGAAAAGAGCTCTTGACTCCCAACCCAGTGACCTCCACGCAGCCCAATCCAGAGCCCCACACCCATGGCTTCAGGAAGCCGCCCTGTTCCCACTCTGGCCTGAGGGGCTGGTCTTGGCCTTGCTGAGGATGCGGGCTGCCCAGCCTCACCTTGCAGGATCGCCCCTGTCCCTGTCCTCCCTCAGTCCCTCCTGTGAATTCCTGGTTCTCAGGGATCCCAGGCTCTAGGAGCCTCGTGGCTGCACCTGGCCCAGCGTGGCCCACTTGAAGTCATTCAAGATGTCTCACTCCGCCCCGCTTCCCATCCTCCCACCTCTTCCGGGTTCCGTTTCTGGTTCTTCCGGGAGTCTCCCTGACTAAGTACCCCTTCTTGTTTTGTACCTTCAGCTGTTCCCTCAGTCTCCAGAGTGACACATGTATCTCAGGCTGGGTGGAC
>SJYV01002568.1:992301-1023060 GCA_006410875.1 Neotragus pygmaeus
TCAGGAGCCTCTGCTTCATGCACTGCCCCTCTGGTCTCAGCCTCTGCCCGCTGTCCTCAGCCCCATCCCTGCGCTCAACTCCGCTTCAGGCCTTTGGGGGCGTGGCTAAGCGTGGGTTCTATCGTTCTCCGCACCATGTGACACAAGGCCTTTCCCCGACATATCCAGTTGCACACCCTAGGCCACCCCGTAATCACCTCTCCACTCCACTCCAGGGGTGGCTTTCTCCCAGTTGCCATCTTCTTTCTGTACAAGCACACCTGTGTCTCCAGGCTTGAGCTGCAGCCTGAGGACTCTGCATCCACATCTCCAGCTGGACCCCTCTCCTGACTTCATGTCTACCCACCAGCTGCCCCCTCCAGCATCCCTCAAACCTCTCAGAAGCCACTGTCCCATCCTGACCACAATCATGGATGCCCCATCCCACCATGCTGTCCAGCAGCTGAGATAATTTATCGTCAGAAACGGGGATGATAAAAGAAATGCCCGAGGGACAGCATGCATACAGGCTAAGTCATGTCTGACTCTTTGCAACCCCAGGGACTGTAGCTTGCCAGGCTCCTGTGTCCATGGAATTTCCTAGGCAAGAATACTGAGTGTTTGAGTGGCTTGTCATTCCCTCCAGAGGATCTTTCCAACCCAGAAATCAAACCCACGTTTCCTGCATTGCAGGCAGATTCTTTACCGCGTGAGCTGTCGGGGCAGCCCCCAAGGGATGGCAGAGACTCTGCAAGAAGCTCTGCACCTTCAAACCTGTAATTCTGGAATTTTTCCCCACTTTCGTCTCTGATGAAGGGGGCTTGGAGCCTGGTTACTTTTGCCTCTGACTTTTCTCTTGATTTTGACAGTCTGGGGATTTATGCACATTACTTGTCCACGTGGTTCATGGATATATGAATAAAGAGACCTTTGCCAGTTTACCAGCTCTTTCTGCTTTATGGGTGGCTTCAGCACTGACAGCATATGACTGGCAAGAAGGGACGTCGTGAGGGATCCATCCAGGGTTGGGGACTTTCTGAGTTAACAGACGTGGGGCGGGGGGAGGTGGTGACAGTATCCTTTCCCCTTCCCTGGCCACACCTACGCTTCTCCCACCTCTGAGGTCACCCCTGGTAGCCCTGCTACCGGCGCCACCTGGTGGCCATCTCTGAGAACGTGCGGAACTCCTGCCTTCGCTTCCGCCTCCTCGGGGTCCTCCCGCCGCTCTTCTCCCTCTGCCTCCTCTCCCTCTCCTCCACGTGCTCACACATGCCATTCCCATCCGAACGTGGCCCGCATTCTCCCTTGCTCTCCTTTGCATCTTTGTTTCTCTCTCTCCTTGCCCATTCATTCCATTTACAAGAGATCATTTGCCTGGTGTGCCACGGGAGGCTGCGTGCACCGAGCAAGTCCACCCAAGCCACCACTCTGGCCCGGGCGCCGGGGTCAGGGTCAGGGTCAGGGTCAGACCCTCCAGACGAGCTGCGAGTCTGGCGCGCTCTCGCCTCGCACGGTTCACTTTCCTTTGCTGGCGTCCTGGCTTTTCTCACTCAGCAGAGCCGTTATAGGATCTAGAGTCAGAAGATGGGATCCGAAGCCCGCGCCTGCTCGTGAAGTGCTGTGTGTCTCTGAGAAACTCTCTGAGCTCTCTGACCTCCGGTGTCCTCTCGCGGACACTGGCCAGCGGTAACAGGATTTAAAGAGTCGCACGTGTGGTTTCTCTGTGTGCAATAAATTCTCTGGGGAAGAGGGCAGGGCTGGCCTTGCCACCACCAGCCCTCGGCGTGGGCGTGGATGACAGCAGGGAGGGGTGGGCAGGTGTGGAGGGTGCAGGAAGGGCTGCCCCCCAGGGAAGGGCCACCCCAGAGGCCCAGGACTGGGAGTGCTCAGGCTGGGAGGCCCGGCCCCCAGGACTGGCTCCCCCATCAGCTTGTTCTCGGCTTGGTTGGGAATAAAAACATCTGCTAATATTTATCTGACCCATGTGAACACTAGACCTGGTGCAGAGAAAGCTTTCCAGAACCTTCCCTGAGCCCTGCCTGCAATCAATCTCCATCTCCCGCTTGTGCTTCCTCGGACTGCATTCCCTTCTGAGCAAAGCAATTAAATAATGCCGCTCAGGGCAGATCTCGGTCTGTTTTCTCACCACACTGTCCCTGCAGCCTGTCACCACAGAGCCTGGTACCCATCTGCTTCTCATTACTCAGAAAGCAAACAAGCAGTGAAGGACCGGGAAGGTGTTTTGAAAACAAAAAAAAAAAACAAGCTAACATCAAATGCAACTCACGTGGAAGGGATTTTTTTTTTTCCTATAGATTTTGTTCCTCCCTGGAGGCATCCAAATCCTGTGCCTCAAACCACATTATCCAGAGCTTCACAACTCAGCAAAAAGGCACTGCTATATTTATCCCATTGGCAGCCCCCTATGCTACTTTCCATCAAGGAACAGCCTGAAATAACACACTTGTCTGGGGCCGGGGAAGGAATGGTGACAAAGCCCCAAGGCCTAGCCGCTCTGGCTGTGGCCTGGCCCAGCCTGGGGAGGAAGCAGGCTTGACGGGGATCCTGGAATATCTGTCGCCTCAGAGACCTGCAGGGGTGCCTCTTCTGTAGGACAAGAAAGAGCTGGGATATTTTCCCAGAGAAGTTCTGGGACAGGATCAACCCGTCTCAGAACCCGCAGCAGCATCTGAAACCCCCTCCATCGGAGGACCACAGCTGAGGTCTTGGCCTAGGGGAAACGTCCTGGACTTCCTAGAAAGGAGGAGAGGCAGTCTGTGTCACGCTAACATGTATAGAGGCTCAACAATAGTTTACTTCCTCAGGTGAAATCGCAGCTCTGGAGCAAGGCGGTGAAAGGAGCTCATGTTTGTAAGTTGCTTCCACTTTCCAAAGGGTGTTTCTGTTGTACTGTATTTCTCCCCCAAACTCAACACTTGCGTCTTTTAGTATCTTCTCTGAGGAAGGCCAGTGTTGGTCTAATTTCCGGCCACTCTAGACCTTTCCTGCTACTTAGCAGAAGCAGGGGTGCCTCCCGCTGCCCCCATACCCAGTGCCCATCCATCCCCCTGCCTCTCGCCCCTGTCAAACTGCCTCTCCTCCCCCAGAGACGCCACGTCACTGCCTGCCCTGGCGCTTGTCACGTCCAGCCTGGCTCAGTTCGCCTCCGAGTAAATCAGTGGGATTCTGCAGCTCACAAAAATCTTGCAACAGAGAGAAACAGAACTGTTACTGAACCCAAGTAAAACAAACGTCTAATGGATCCGAGTCATCACTCCACTTATCAGGAGTTTTGCTTTCTGCAGTTTCAGTTATCTGTGGTCAGAGTGGTCCAAAAATATAAGTGGAAAATTCCAGAAGCAAACATCTTGTAAGTTTTAAATGGAATGCTATCCCGGGTGGGAAGAGTGTGATGAAATCCCATACCGTCCTGCTGCGTCCCACTCGGTGTGTGAAGCATCCTTTTGTCCAGAGCCAGTAGCCATTTTGGTTATCAGATGAACAGCTGCAGTATCTGTTCCGGGGTACTTGTGTTCAAGTCACCCTTGCTTTACTTAATAATGGTCTCAGAGCACCAAAGTTGTGACGCTGGCGATTGAGACAGTCCAGGATATTGTGTACTAGCTTACTTCACTCATCATGAAGTCCTACATTTTCATTCATATCATAGCATATATCAGAATATTTTTCCTTTTAAGGCTGAATAATAGTTTGTTGTATGTATAGATCAGTTTGTTTACCTACTCATCTATCAGTGGACACTTGGATTATCTCTACCTTTGGACTACTGTGAAAAATTATGCTATAAATTTGGATATAAAAGCACAGATCATGCTTTCAAAGAATGCATTTTTTAAAGAGGCTGTTCACCATTGCCCAGGACAGGGCCTTATATAGTGTTGACTTATTGCTATTTATCACCTCCCTGGAGAAGTAGGTCCCTGCTACTGAGATGAAGATGCCTTTGGAAGTCAAGGTTCTATTTGAGGAACATGGAAAAATTGTGATATATTAAATCAACAATACAGATATAATTTAGTACTAAATTAGATATCTAATTTGTAGTTAAGAACATTCTATTTATTTACCTTAACAATTGTGGAAGGGGGTGAAGTGTCTTGAGAGAGAATTGGAGAAGAACTGCAATTTTAAAAAAATAGTGGAATGTTCTAGTAGTCATGTTTTCAGAGTACAGTTTGATATCTAATGGTTCTACTTAGGTAAACCATGTGACCGATGAGGACAGACAGACTCAGGGGCCTCATGAAGGTCTAAGGCCGGTGGCGTGCTCACCACAGGCCAGTTCTCACAGTCTTTATCCTAGAAACCTTTGGTCTAAATCCATTTATCCAACTAGTCCAGCTGGGGCCACTCTTGTTTCTGTTCCTTGGCAGAAACGCTAAATGCGTGAACACCGACAGGCTGGGGGAGCAGCGGGACGTTATAGAAAGAGCCGGAATTGTCTGAGCCATCGTGGGTGAAGCGTAGAAGGGTTAGACACGGGGTGACGTTCTTAAGATTCTTGAGTCTTGGGACTTCCCTAGCAGTCCAGTGGTTACGACTTTGCCTTCCAATGCAGGGTGTGTGGGTTCAATCCCTGCTTAGGGAGCTAAGATTCCACAGGCATTGAGCTCCAAAAACCAAAACATAGCACAGAAACAATACTGTAACAAATTCAATACAGACTTTTGTAATATTTTAAACATTTATTTGGCTGCACAGGATCTTAGCTGCAGCGTATGGGATCTTTAGTTGTAGCATATGGAATCTAGCTCCTTGACCAGGGATTGAACCCAGGCTCCCTGCATTGTGAGGGAAGATTCATAGCCACTGGACCACCAGGGAAGTCCTTCCATGAAGTAAATGGTAAATGAAGTAAAGTAAATGGTCTACGTTTAAAAAAAAAGAAAGAAAGAAATCTCGAGTCTTGAAGCATTTTCCAGCCACTTTCTTGCTGTTTCACTACTTAATCTCTCAACGTATCAGTTTTCTCATCTATGAAATGGAGCTGTTTCCCACCCCCGGGATGGTTACGGGGCTTAAAGAAGCCACGGCAGGGAAGGGCTGGCAGCCTCCCAGGGAGCCCTCTGTGCCCAGTAAGTGAGGGGCACGGCTAACCTCCCACCCGGCCCACCGCCCTGCCCCTGCACTCCAGACAGCCGCGAGTCTCCCCCTGCGGTGTTCTGACACTGATGGCATTCTTTAGGCCCTTTTGTTCGGATGAGACAAAAATCACACAGAAAGCGCCGTGGAGAGACTGGTACAGAGTAGGTGCTGAGTCGACAGGGACGGCACTCCGGGAGCTGGTGGTGATGTTGGGTGACGGAGGCTTTCCTCTGCTTTTCTCGCGCTCCGTGCATCTTAGCAGCTACCTCGGGCTTCTGGCGGGGGCTGCGGGTGGGAGTCCCCCAGCGGCCTCTGCTGAAGCGATACTAATTGTGCCAGGGAGAACGGCTCACTAGAGTGGAAAATAGTCCTCATATATCTAGCTGAAGACGATAATGACCTTTTAAATAACAGAAGCAATTTTATTTCAATACCTCAATTACTCTGAACTCTCAAATGTCAAAGTGCTCGGCACTTTCAAAATAGCTTAATATAGACATTTATAGCACTTAGACACAGCTAGTTTCTTATCTAACCTAATTATGTGTTGTACAGGAAATGGCCAAGCTCACCATCTCTGTTATTTTTTACACTGATCCCTGCGCGCAGCCCTGGGCTCAGCCTGGAGTCTTGCAACTGGAATTTCTCCCTGGCCAAGGATGCGCTGTCTGGGAGGAGGCAGGCCTGGGCTTCTGCCAAGGGGCCTGATCTTAGCCAAGTGGAGAGAGGAGGTCTGATGTGGGCTTCCCAGTAGACACAGCCATGCACCTGGACTCAGGGGCCAGCTTCCGTGAATGTGAGATCCCCAGGCCACTGGGACTGAAAAGAAGGGCCAGAAGCGGGTCACTGGGAGCTGGGGGCAGGCCCTCGGGCTCCTAGGGCAGGGGCAGGAGGGACCTCCCCAGGATGTGGGTGGTGTGAGCCAGCATCACCTGGCCCAGGCCTGGCCAGACTGGCACCTTCTCTTGCCATTTTTCAGAAGGCTGTTGCCTTCTCCACTCTGGAGATCCCAGAAGCCCCCCGCCACCCTGAGTGACAGGCTCCTGAGATCCTCCCTTCATCTCTACCCTGACTCTGTCCCCGGTACTCTCCATCACGGCTCCAAATCACAGTCACCTCCCCGCCGTGTCTCTGAGCAGAACGCCTCTGCAGCTGTCCGTCCCCGCGCTGGAACGCCCCCCCTGAGACGCAGCTCGCTCCCCTGCTGCTTCAGCTCTCAGATGCCTTCTTATTGGGAAGTCCATCTTGGCCGCCAGGTCTCATGTCTCTCCTCCCGTACTTCCTTGCCCCTTTCTCATTTTTTTTTTCTTTCTTCTTAGAGAAGTACCTTATTGAATTGGGACTTTTCTTACATAACTATTGCTTGTGTCTCAAAGTAGAATGCAAGCTCCCTGCAGGCTGGGGTCTTTAGGAGTCACAGCTCCACCTCAGCCCTTTGACACACGGTGATTGATCCATGACTAGAGGGCAGTGAATGAGTGGCCAGGTGGAAGGCCGGGGAGCAGGCCAGTGCCAGGTAGCAGGGTCTGGGGAGGGTAGCTCCTGGCTCTAGGCTGCTTAACAAGCAGGCTCTGAGGCCAGCCTCCCCACTTTCCAGTTATGCCAGGAGCTTGGCTCAGAGAATGCTTCCGTTGTACATGATGGGTTTTACTGCAACTATTTTTAATTGAACTATAGTTGATTCACAGTGTTGTGTTACGTACTACTGTACATTTAACCCTCTGCCAGGACAGGGTGTAACTGGTGACATCTTATGGATCTGGAAACTGAGGCTCAGGAAGTTGTGCAAGGCTCCTAGNCAGTCAGCTCGTTGTCATTTTACTCAGCTAGTGCCCACTTGGTCTGCCACCATTCCCAGAGGCCTCCCTTACCACCCAGCAGCACGACTTCCCGTCCTCTACGTATGGTGCCAGATCTGTGGCGAGTGCCCTCAGGCTGAGCACACGTGGCATCTCACTTGCTGAGCCTGGACTTCCTTTCCCCACAGGACAATGGGCAGCCTCCACTTGCAGGCTTCTGGGAGTGCCGCGCCGGGTCTAGCCCAGCGCTGGGCTGCCCTGGGAGCTCAGTTAGTGCACTGAGTAGACAAGGGCAGAGCGCCTGAAGACTCGCGCTCCTGCTCTGGGGGCCCACGGAGGAAGTGCAGCTGCCCCCAGCCAGCCGGGCTCCTCTGACCGCCACCCACCCAGCCCGGACCCTCATGACCTCCTCGTGTTTTAGCCAGCTCAGGACGCCCTCGGCAGAGACCCTGTGCTCCTCTAGCCCACAGGCGAGGCCCTGCAAGGGACTTCCCAGTCGGCTCCCCTCGGTGTCGTCTCTCCTGCCCACGCACCCTGACCCCTTAGCCTGCATGGCCTTCTCTGTACGCCCTGACTTCTCACCCTCAGGGCTCAGCTGAAATGCCACCTCTTCTGCTGGAATTAAATCCACTCTCCGCTTGGCCCCCCACCTGTTAGTCATTCTGCCTCCTGAGGCATCACCTCTGTGATAATTCTCAGACTTTGGGGATGGGGGCTCCTGGGGGATAGGGCTGCATTTCAGCCTTGCTGGCTGGCCCGCGGTGAGCTGTCACAAATGCGTGCAGAATTCAGAGCATTTTCTTGAATACCTCGAGGCATGCAACTGACACTTCCTTTCAAAAATTGTGGAATTCAAATGACAGTTTCTTGAGTAAAGCTCTTTATCGTTCCTCATCTTATTTATTCCTCCCTCCTTGCTGTCACTCTCAGAAACGTCACCTGTGCCTTGCTCTTCCCACACTATTCCTCCCACCTCAGTGTTTCTCCTTTATTTTCTTCTTAGTTTCTTGACGGTTTCTCTCCCCAAGGCCTTCCTCAGAGCATGCATGGCTCTCTTTAATTATCCCACTCATAGCATGAGACACATATCGACATTTTCTGTTTGTCTTTTTTTTTCTAGAATATGACATCTTGAGGACAAGGGCTTGTTTATTAATAAACAATATTAATATATTTATCATTATAAATAAGCGATAACATTATCATTTATCATTTGGATCCCTTATGTACGAGGTGATTGGTACAGAGCCAGAGTTCAGTGAATGTTAGGTGGGTGGATAGCTGAAGGGACAAGTAAGTGGACAGATGAGTAGATGGAAGGATGAATGCAATAAGGAAAGAATGGATGGATGAATGAAATAGTGAATGGATAGCAGCAGATAGAGAGATAAGTAGCTGGAGATGGGTGGATGGATTAGTGGATGGATGGATAGACCAGTGGGTGAATGGATGAAAAGATGGCCCATATGTCTTTTGTCAGTACTGAATTATGTTCTAATGCATTTGACCATTCAGCTTTCATAACGTGACAATAAGCATTTTTTAATTGTTGAAGTATATGTTATATAAAATTTTATATATTAATATAAAAAACCCTTGCCTTTGCCCTCACATGCTGCGGGGACCTGGTCTGGAATGTTTAAATGCAGTCTGCAGATCTGGCCCTTAGAAGAAGTGGACAGATGGAGATGAGCGCATTTCTTGCAGCATGCCCTCATTCCACCCGAGGCACACCTACCCGGACCATGCCGTCCCGACTCCCAGTGATGATGATGTGGCTTGTGTCCCACGCTGGCCCCTCCACCACGTAGCAGCAGGTTATGGCTCCTTCTGGGCCCCAGGCCGTAGTAATGCTGGCCAGTGGTTGTCCGTTGACATCCCACAGGGACAAGTGGGCTCCCGCACAGGAGACGATGGTGCCCTGCGGCAGTGAGACGGGGCTTCACTTCAGGCTAGGATCACTGCCTGTTCATCTGTCCAGTCACTCAGTTTGCACACCCAAGCACCCTCCATCTGCCGTCTTCTGAAGACTAACCAAGGCATTCCCAGGCCTGGATATCCTAAGATAAGTGGATATCCTAAGATATCCACTTCTTCCCAGGGACTCACAGGCCTGCTGTGCTTCCACAGAATGGCACGTTCCTGGTTCTTTCCATACTGAAATTAGGCATTTGGGTACTGCTTTCCCCAGCACAAACTGACTGGCTCACCCTTTGGCCTCCTCCCCCAGCACTCTCCCTGGCAGCCTACTGACTGGCATAAAAGACCTAGCCAGGGTGTCATCCCAGGCCCGGACATGGGGTCTACACCTGGCTGGCCAGCCCTGTTCCTGTGAAGCGGCTTTGGGTGAGCCCTGGTGGAGGGCAGGGAACAGAGGCTTGAATGGCTGCATGTAGTTCATAAAACAGGGCAGGGTCTCCTCGGAGGGAATTTCTGAGGAGAAATTTGCTCATCCACCTCCTGAAATGTTTATGTCTGCAGGGTTCGTTCCTTAACGCCTTGTCTATTTTGTGTCCAGCAGAGTTGTGGTCACTGTCACCAAGGACCCACCAAGGACCCCAAGAGCCACCTGGGGCTGTGCCTCTGAACCTTGCCCTGACTGCAGAAGGGATGTCGGGAGCTCCACGCCCCTCGGCAGTGCCCTGGGCTGAGCCCCATCATGCCCCTTCCTGAGTTGTCTGGTGGAGTCTGCCTGAGGCCAGGGACCGTGTCTGATACATCTCTGCTCAGCCCCTAGCCGGCACTTCATGAACTCAGTCAGCTCCACGACAAGGTAAGCCAAACAAGTTGTTGTCCTGGTATCAGCATTCTCTAAGGGCTGGGGACATAATTCCTTATGAATTTATTTTCTTCCATATCAGAACCTGGTGCTTGCCCTGTTACATCCACCCATTCATCCATTCAGCCAACATCCATCCATCTACCTACCCACCCTCCATCTAGCCACACATTCATCCCTCCCTCTGCCCAACCACCCATCCATCCATCCTCTTTTTGCCCATCTAATATTCTTCCTGGATTGAAGCCCCCTTGGAGCAGCACTTTCAGCCGAGTTAGCAGCAGAAGTCTCCTCCATGACCTCTCTCTCCTCCTACGAAACAATTCCTCAGTCTGTCCATGCTCCAGGCCCCCCAGGTTTTCTATCAGCAGATGCAGAGCCTCAGAAAACCCCATACCCGATGATGAGGATTCCAGCGTAGAAGCTCCACACTGATATACATTCATGTATATACGTATATACACAGTATATATATATACACTATATATACAGTATATATACACTATCTATATATATTCTCTCATGCACACACAGACACACACGTGGTGTGCTTCCTGACAGGCTTATATTTGGTAGCCAGCATGGAGGGACAAGCAGAGGTGTTTCCTGACTTGGAGACCAGAAGTGCTTGCTAAGCTCACACTGATTTGCAGTCAACTGGCTGGATCAGTCAATCAAACCCAGAAGATCCCTCGCCAAAGTCAACTTCCTTCCCCAGCTCCCTGATGTTCATGTCAGAACAACAGACACCTCCCACCAGCTCACCTCCTTGAGGGAAAAAAATAAAGAAGCAAAAAATAAAATCGAGACCAAAATTGAGATTGTTGATGGCACCACTCTGCCTGTGTAGAGAATATCCCACAAGGAGCCTGGTGGGCTATAGTCCACGGGGTCGCAAAGAGTCGGACATGACTGAGTGACTTCACTTTCACACACTCTGGGGTGGTTTGCCCCGGGGATTTTCTCTCAGGGGACTGCCCACTATGTCACCATGAAGAATCACAGCCACGTTGAGGATACAGACATTGAAAAAGAGGAGCCTCACCGAGACGTCACTGATGGCAACAGCAGAGACGCCGTCCCTGTGGGCAGGCAGGCGGGCGACATGGGTGAGGCGGTCCAGGTCCCACAGGATGCATGTGCAGTCTTGCGAGCCACTCACCAGGAGGTTGAAGGTGACCGATGCTGCCAGGCATGTGACAGCCTGTGTGTGTCCGTACAAGGCCTAGGGACATGGCATGAAAGTGCCGGTCATGAAGGGCCCTTCATCCGGTTCCTGGGGAGACGCTCCACTCTCCCTTGTACTGTTGGGCTCCAGATGAGAGAACAAAGATTCAGAGTGATCCAGTGACTCCAGTGTTTGTCGTGTGTGTGTGTGTGTTTGTGTGTGTGTGTGCGCGCATGCGCGCACGCGTCTACGTGTGTGCGCGTGCACATGTGTATTTACAGGTGTGTGGCTGGTTTCTCAGAACCATCCCTTTCCAGGGTTGAAATCCAGATGGGGAGAGTCAGTAGTCCTTTTTATCACACTCAAACGGAGACCCCAGCTCTCTGCCTCACGCCCTCTGCCCTCCCACGCCGTCTTGCAATCTGAAGCGGCGCACACCACTATTAAGATGCAAGGCTGCTGGTCTCTCATGTGTGGTATCCCAACCAGTGGCTCAAGTATCACCTGGGAACTTGTCAGAAACGCACATTCTTGGGCCCCTCCCAGGTCTACTGAATCAGAAACTCTGGGAGTGGGGCCCCCAAACCTGGGTTTTCACAAGCTGTCTGGAGAATTTCATGCATGCTCAAATTTGAGCATCACATTAAGGGAACTCAGAAACACATGTGCCCCTGGAAACTGAACTGGGAAGAAGGCAGGGAGGTCAGGTCATAGTTTAAAAGGGTTGACTTTTCAAGTCCAGAGGATCCACTTTCATGTCCAGTCTGGCTGCCTGGCAGCCGGGGACTCGGGGTCTCATCTTGGGTCTCAGGTCGGCCCAGGAGGGTCTGGCTTGGCTGATGGTTAGCCACGTGTCCCAACCTGGCCAGAGGCCTTGCTCCCCATGGACGCTTTCCTGGGGACTAGGGGTGCCTCCCAGGCACACTGGGATCCCTGGGCTGCTGCTGGCTGCAGTGTGGTTGCCTTTACAGCTGCCAGGCCGGCCTGGCATGCACACACGTGCCTGCTGGCCTCTGCAGTCAGCCTAAGTGCAGAGGCGGCTCTCTGAAGCCTGACTCTCCCCTCATCTGGCGGTAAAGCTCCACCCTCAGGACTGTCTGCCACTCACTCATTTGAGTCAATGAGGCTGAGCATCATGTTTCAGAGTGGTCACTTGGCCTGGTCAAAAGAATTAAAAGTTCAGCTGCAGATTCCCACCTGTGCTCCATGGATCCTAACATGGCACCAACTGATGGATGTGACCCATGGAAGAAGTGGGGTCACCTTAGGGGCTACTTCAGAAAGTGAAAGCTGTCTGAAAGAGGAGAGGAAAGCAGAGGGCTTGACAGGAGCTTTCTGGTGGTCTTCCCAGAATGAACTGTCTAATGGCTGAGTTCTGACTTCCGGGGACAGGACAACTCCAGAGAGTGCAGGCTGGGG
Source organism: Neotragus pygmaeus (assembly GCA_006410875.1). Classification (NCBI taxonomy): domain Eukaryota; kingdom Metazoa; phylum Chordata; class Mammalia; order Artiodactyla; family Bovidae; genus Neotragus; species Neotragus pygmaeus. Next base: position 1,004,552 of record SJYV01002568.1, read on the forward strand.
ACCCAGGTATGAGGATAAGGGATGCAGAGACATTGGCTGGGAGGCCAGGGCCTGTGTGAGCTGTCTGTTACTGGAGCGGGGCCTCTGCTTTCTTGGGGGGAAGCCTTGGAGAGGGAGGGACCCGTGTGTGCGTGGGCACTGCCCACCTCTGTAAGCCTCTCACCAGCCTGGAAACTAAAGCGCCTGGAGGCAGTCAGCACCACTCCCTATTTGGAAAGGCCTGGGAAAAAACGAAGGAGGACAGCAATTTTAAACGTTCTCCATTGGCTCTTCTGTTCTCAGAATAATACCTCTCATCATGGCCAATTAAAATAGCTCCACTATATCACTTTATAACTAACTAAAGGAGCAAAAAATAAAATAAAATACAAACCTCTGAAAATAATTCCCTGTTCTGGATATGTTGTGGTGAAATGGGCATTCCTGATTGCGGTGGCCATGTAAAACTACAGAGCCATTACAGAAAGCATTATGTCACTGTTCTGTAATTCTGCTTCTTGAAATTTGCTATAAGGAAATAATTAATCAGGAGCAAACAGCAATCTAAGATGTTTTCTGCAGCAGTATTTAAAATAGTTAAAATTGGAAGCAACGTAATTGTCTAGTTTTAGAAGAAATGGTTTATTAAGCTGTGGTGCATTGACATAAAACAATTGAGATGTAATTTTATGGGGATGGAATAATATGGGACAATTGAAACGTAAATTATAGAAACTGTAGAAAAGCGGAAACAATTTGATAGGCTGGGTGAAAATGGCATCAACATATCTACACGATGATCAGAAGGATATAAATATGTATATCTGGGGATCAGAGCATGTAAGGATGAAAGTTCTTATATGGATTATAATAATCATTTTACTTTGAACTATGTCTTTCATGTTGTAATATTTAGAAATAAAACACTTTAAAAAACTGTTAATGAAGCTCTTTAATTATGACTTCTCTGTCTACAAGTCTATAAGTAAGGGAGGGACCCCTTTCTCTGGGCAGTTTCCAGTCTGGGGGATCGCCAAGGCTGTGTTAGCCTCTTAAGGTAAGTGATAAAGCACTTTATTTCACTTAGGAAATAAGAGCATGTGGGACTCCCCCACCTTTGTGTCTTGATTTAGAGCTAGGAGAGGATGATGAATTACATTTTATACTGTCAATACTGGGGCTTTTACACTGCGTCTTCACCACTAACCAGGACCCTAGAAGGGCGATGCGGGGGGTCACTTCCCTGGCTCCCCAAGGTGTCNGCAGTTTCCAGTCTGGGGGATCGCCAAGGCTGTGTTAGCCTCTTAAGGTAAGTGATAAAGCACTTTATTTCACTTAGGAAATAAGAGCATGTGGGACTCCCCCACCTTTGTGTCTTGATTTAGAGCTAGGAGAGGATGATGAATTACATTTTATACTGTCAATACTGGGGCTTTTACACTGCGTCTTCACTACTAACCAGGACCCTGGAAGGGCGATGCGGGGGGTCACTTCCCTGGCTCCCCAAGGTGTCTTTGGGATTTGGCTGGATCCCCTTATCCCTGGAGTGATGCCTGGGAGAGGCGGATTCTCCATCCCCATAATGGGTGCAGAGTCTCTCCATGCAGGTCAGGAAAGTGAAGATGTGAAAAGACAGAAGGCTCTAAGCCTGGCTTGGGAGGACTTCCCTGGAGAGTCTGGGTGAAGGCAGCCCATACTCGACCTGCACAGCTGCCTCTCGGCAGGTGCCACGGCCTCTGCAGGATTAGCCAGCTCCCTCAGCACTGACCCACGGGTTCCCTCACCTCACGTTTGTTGACTGTCCACTGTTGTGTACCACGCATGTGCTGGGGGTGGTGCCAGGGAATAAGGGCAGGCTCTGGGGAGACTCCACTGACCAGTAAAGCATCCAGAGACACCCAGCATCAGTTCGAGTGTAACATGTCCAGTTTGGGAAATCTGGTCAGTGGCAAGCCTCGTATGGTTAGCTTTTTTTTTTTTTTTTGTCACTTTGGGGCTGTATGGATCACTAAAACACAGATGGAAACATGAATTGCATTTGGAGATGGAAGTGTCTCCTAGAGATATTCTCCAGCAACTTCAAGNAATTACATTTTATACTGTCAATACTGGGGCTTTTACACTGCGTCTTCACCACTAACCAGGACCCTAGAAGGGCGATGCGGGGGGTCACTTCCCTGGCTCCCCAAGGTGTCTTTGGGATTTGGCTGGATCCCCTTATCCCTGGAGTGATGCCTGGGAGAGGCGGATTCTCCATCCCCATAATGGGTGCAGAGTCTCTCCATGCAGGTCAGGAAAGTGAAGATGTGAAAAGACAGAAGGCTCTAAGCCTGGCTTGGGAGGACTTCCCTGGAGAGTCTGGGTGAAGGCAGCCCATACTCGACCTGCACAGCTGCCTCTCGGCAGGTGCCACGGCCTCTGCAGGATTAGCCAGCTCCCTCAGCACTGACCCACGGGTTCCCTCACCTCACGTTTGTTGACTGTCCACTGTTGTGTACCACGCATGTGCTGGGGGTGGTGCCAGGGAATAAGGGCAGGCTCTGGGGAGACTCCACTGACCAGTAAAGCATCCAGAGACACCCAGCATCAGTTCGAGTGTAACATGTCCAGTTTGGGAAATCTGGTCAGTGGCAAGCCTCGTATGGTTAGCTTTTTTTTTTTTTTTTGTCACTTTGGGGCTGTATGGATCACTAAAACACAGATGGAAACATGAATTGCATTTGGAGATGGAAGTGTCTCCTAGAGATATTCTCCAGCAACTTCAAGTATATGCAGGGGAAAGCACAAGGCTTAGAGTTAGATTTAAATGCAAATCTGACTTCTGAGCCTCACGTTTCTCATCTGAAAGTGGGACTAAGGGTACCTGCTTTCCAAGAATACAATTAACATGCAGAACCTAAAGTAAGCAGTCAGTTTCACTCTGTTTAATTATTCCAAGCAGCTGTGGTTTGCAAGGTAAGACCAGATGAATTTTCTGCCTCCTGGCCTCTTCCTCCTGTGCCTGCCACAATCACCCCTATTCTGAGACAGTCTTTTATTTTCTGACGCTATGCTCTTGGACAAGGCACTTAACTTCTTCGATTTGATTTTTCACCAGTGAAGTAGGGATGACAATGATTCCTATGACAGGGTAAAATGAGGCTGTTCACGTAAAAGTGCCTGTGAAAAATGCTAAAAAATGTCTCCTAGTGCAAAGAGCTCCCGATTTCACTGGCCCTGATGTGTAAGCAGCGTCTCTCACTGAGGCGCAGGTGTCCGTGGAAGCACCAGCCCTGTGTGCTTTTCAAATCCACCCAAAGACATGAAACCGCCCGTGAATGACATGGATCCACATGCCCTCAGCTCCCAAGAGAGGCAGCGCTCTCAGCGCTTGGGAGCTGGAGCGTGCATACACTGAACCTGCCAGAGGTGCCACACCCGCCCTGAGCCAACACCCGGGGGGGGGCTCCGCACCTGCTTGAGGCGCAGGCCTGTGGCGCGGCCTTTGGTCATGCTGAGCTCCCAAACACACACCACGGCGCTGGTCCCGGAGGTGATGATGGTCGTGGGGGACGGGCACGCGGCACACAGACAGCGGCCCCAGGTGGCCAAGTTCTCGAACGTCACCAAGATCTGTGGGAGATGAGGCAAGCGAGATGAACACTGGCGCCAGGGCCTGCACCGGGCGGGGAGCTGGAACAGGCGACAGGGGGGTGCGGGCAGACCTGGCTGCTTCCACCGGCCTGCTTGTGTGCCGCGGGAACCGAGGGACAGGTCATTTGTTCACGAAAAGCCCTGATGACAGGCTGCCCAGGTATGTCTCTAGAGAGCGCCTACACCCAAGGAACAGGTGGGAAGAGGCAAGCAAGCAGGACGGTTCGAGGACACAGCAGAAATGCCCTGAGAGCTTGGGAAAGGCAGAGCCCACTTTCAGGAAGTGGGGATATCTGGGGCCAGTTTCGCTGGCGGCCTCCTGCAGGAGGTGGGGGAAGGCTAGGGAGGGGAGAGAAAGCTTGGTGAGCAGGGAATTCATGCCATGTGCTAGGGTGGGAGAGGACCAAGGGCAGAAAACAGGGCCAGAGGCCACGTCACGAAGGTAGGGAGGAGCGGATGGCCTCGCACAGGCGTGGAGGACCAGTGGCCCAGTGGCTTGCTTCTGGTGGCCTGTAGAATGTTCAGTGTGTGCCTCTGAGTCTAAGCCAGAGGAGGGGCCAGAGGGGCCCCTAAGACTTTCCACCCAAACTGAGAAACAGTCTGGGCCTTCTCAGTGCAGCTATGTGAGCGGCCGGCAGCGGAAAAGCCTGCAGACGTGACGGCATGTCTACTACCAGCGCGACTGCCGGCAACACGGGGGAAGGCTCAGCCCACCGGGCTCACCGCTCCTCCCCAGGCTGGGGCGCAGGCGCGTGGAGGGCGGGCGCAGGCGCGGGCGCGTGGAGGGAGTGGGGGTGGGGGCAGCTGTGGCTGCTCTGGGCTCCTGACCACCTCTGCCCCAACCAGCAGCAGGCTGAGGCCCTGGGGCCACCCTGCACCCCGGCACCACTCGCCTTGTCAGAGCCGTAGTTGCCCAGGCAGCAGCTGAAGTCGTCAAAGCCCCAGCTGAAGGTCCTGCTCCAGTGTGGAGGCAGCAGCATCTTGTTTGTCTCCACGGCCAGGATGGTCTTCTCCGTAGGAACGATGTGGCCGATGGCTCCTTTGGGGGATTCCGAGCCTAGAGAGAAGAGGTACATATCTGCTTCCCAGTCAGTAGGGAGGAGCTTATTTGTCAAAGGGCAATACCTGCTTTAGCTGGGCCCAGAGAGGAGCCATGCAGAGCCCACCCGGACTTGGCAGACACCCGGCCAGGCAGGAGCCACTCCTCATCCTGGCCCCTTCCTCCTGGGCCTCCCTCTAGGGGCCATGTTACACTCTGGCCCCAAGCCAGGCGCCCAGGCCCTGGGTCTCTCCCCAGACTTAACACATACATGAAGTGTGTGGCCATGCGGGTCTTTAGTGTCTCTTGTTGGCTGATGCCAAGGGAAGAGGAACCGAGGTTGTCAGGGCAGACAGCACAAAGCCAGAGGAGCCAGGGGCGGGGCTCTGTCCTTCCTGCACCTTCCGGGCATCAGGTCTAGCAGGGCTGGAGGTGCCAAGGACACTGTTCTTGGATTCAAGAGAAAGAACCCTGACGAGCCTGGCCTTATACTCCTTGGGACCAGAAAGCTGTTCCAGGTAGACTTCCCTAAAGCAGTGAGCCCCAGGGTGGACTTCATACACACCCAGTTCCTCTAGGGAGCAGGGCTGGGACCTGCACGGCGGCCGTCTGCCTCAGGCGTGTGCCCCTAGCCGGGGTGGTCAGGGGCAACAGCGACTGCGGGACCCAGAGTAGGGGCTGCAATCTTGGGCTATTTCTTCTAATAGTTTCCCTTTTTCTTTATAAATTCTCTGCAGGCCCATCCATCCAGGCATCAACACAGAATTTAATAGCAGCCATTTGAGTATTTCAAAGAGCACACCCCTTTAGCGGCCCTTCTTACTTTCATTTTTCTGGAGGTGAGGAGGGGTCTGTGCGTGTGTCTCTGTGTGTGTGTGTATTGACAGGTGTGTGTGCCCATGAAAGAGAGAGGAGTGTTTGTCTCAACAGACAGCTGGGTCTTCAGAAGTCAGGGTGTAACAGAGGTGGCCCCAGACACTTCCAGAGCAGAGGCCTCCCCAGACTCCTGATATGACTGGAGACACAGCTGGGCAGTCAGACCCCCAGCCTTTGCCCCCGCCTGCACGCCTGAACCTCCAGAGGAGCACCAGCCACTGGAGGAACAGCCCCGGGACAGGACACCACCCAGAGCAGGGCCAGGCGCTCACCTCTGACTGTGACCTGGGAGGGCCTCAGCGACTGCAGGCTGTAGAAGAATGGCTGCGGGTGCCCAGGGAGGCTGGCAGGTGAGGAGACGTCCTTCCCAGGGGAAGGCTTCCCCGTGACAGTCCTGGCCGGATGGGGTTTAGTAAAAAGCTGCAGAGGCAAGCAGAGACATGCACCGTGCCAGTCGTTAGAACAGACGGACAGAAGGGGAGTCATCCTTGGGCAAGTCCCAGCTGTACCTCTGTCCTGGGCACAGCTGGGGCTGGGCCTGCTCCTGACCGAGGTGAGCTGAAACAGCATCATCTGGTTCAACCTTTGGATGTTGCAGGAGAGGGGCCTGGGGCTCTGTCAAGGGCAGCTACTTTCTCAAGGGCATGGGGCAGGGCTGTCAGAGAACGCTCTTGAAAGCCAAACCTGTCCTCTTCTCCAAGCTGCTTGAGCAAATGATGAGCCCCCTGAGGAGCCTCTGGTCCTTGGGAGAGCTACCTTTCATGCCAAAGGGTCAGAATGACCCCCTTTCCTCCCTAGATCACGTCTCTCTTCATTTACTTGAGCTATTTCTCATATTTTCTCTTTTTCTTTATTAAGTCTCTGCAGGCCCATCATCTGGGCATCAACACAGAATTCTTTAATAGTAACCATTCAAGTATTCTAAAGAGCACAGTCAAACCCCATTAGCAGCCTTTCTTATTTTCATTTTTCTTAGATCTCTCAAATTGTCCTTAATGCCAAAATTTTGCATAATTGGACACAGTCTGAAGTGCAAGGCCAGGCTGCCTGGCAGAATCCCTGGTGCTGGGCTCGAGAATGCAGTTGAGGCCTGCTCCAGCTCGCCACCCTCCCTCCCCGACCAGGCTTGTGCTAGGCTGGCTTCTTCAGCCAGCAGCACAGAGTTCTGCTTCCAGACGGAAACATCTACTGCGCGCCATGATAGGGCGTGGAACTGGCCTTGGCTGGGCTTCAGGACAGAGGTGGAGCTCAGCAGGCAGCCCCGGGATCTCAGAGGAGCCTTGGTTACACCCCTGGACCAGATGCTAGACTATCTAGAAAAGTTGGGTGGGTGATGAATACAAACAGAAATCAGATGATTTTTAAATGAGCATTAAAGAACGTTCTTCATGCATATTAGACTAATGGAAGCACCAGGGCTGGACCCTCGTAACGGCTTTCGCAGGCACAGCCCCTTGATGGAACAGTGCATGGTCCCAAAGCATTTGATCTTGACTTCAAGCTGGGATCACCTGGGGAATTCTAATTCTGACGATTGTTCTAGAAATATTTTTTAGAAGCTCATATTGGGTTGGTCAAAATTTAATTGAGTTTTTCCATAAAACATAATGGAATATAATATCTCATTACTTAAAATCAGAATTTAAAGAGTGTACATTCCATGATCCTACTGATATTAACATATTTTTGCTTGTGGACTACTACTTCAAATTATTTACTTCTAATATAATATTTTTAAAATTAAAGAAATGAAACTGTTTAGCTGCTACTCTAGCTTTTTTCCTGAAATTCTCTCCTGTCTACAAGGCCTTCCTTGGCCAAACCCACATTTGCATATATGGTCCATTCTCCAAGTCACCCTCCAGCCTTTTCACATTCCCCTTACCTAGGAGCTGCGTGAGCCTGAGCATGTCACAGTAAGGCCAGACAGAAGCGATGTTATTAGGTGAGCCCACCTAAGCCTCGTGGTTACAGATGGGGAAGGCTGTTGCCCAGGATGGTCTCGAGTTGGCTGGGCCTATGTATTAATTTTCTCGTGTGGTTCCTGACTGCATAGGCTGGGACCCCACAGTCTGTGGGGCCATGCTTCTGCCTCCAAATGGTTGTGCTCAGGGAAAAAACATCTCTACCCCAAACAGGAGCTTGAAGATGAATGGGGCTGGGATCGCTAAATAGGCCTCACGATGTCACTGTGAACGCACAGTCTCACATCTCTACGGCACTGTCCTGATGCAGATAGAGCTGGTGGAGCAAAAGGCCCGGGGACCCTGGGGCAGAGCTCGGATGCTTTCACAATGGGGCCAATATGGTGTAGTTTTTGGAGCCGGCCAGATGGGGGAAGGTCTCACTGCTGACACCTGCTAATGGTGCAAGTGTAGGCCAGTTATTTATTTAGCCTCTCTGAGCCTCAGTTTCCTGATCTGGATAATCCCCGTACTCAGAACTTGAGAGAAGATGTGTATAAGAGACAGGCCCCTTGATGGAACAGTGCATGGTCCCAAAGCATTTGATCTTGTCTTCAAGCTGGGATCACCTGGGGAATTCTAATTCTGACGATTGTTCTAGAAATATTTTTTAGAAGCTCATATTGGGTTGGTCAAAATTTAATTGAGTTTTTCCATAAAACATAATGGAATATAATATCTCATTACTTAAAATCAGAATTTAAAGAGTGTACATTCCATGATCCTACTGATATTAACATATTTTTGCTTGTGGACTACTACTTCAAATTATTTACTTCTAATATAATATTTTTAAAATTAAAGAAATGAAACTGTTTAGCTGCTACTCTAGCTTTTTTCCTGAAATTCTCTCCTGTCTACAAGGCCTTCCTTGGCCAAACCCACATTTGCATATATGGTCCATTCTCCAAGTCACCCTCCAGCCTTTTCACATTCCCCTTACCTAGGAGCTGCGTGAGCCTGAGCATGTCACAGTAAGGCCAGACAGAAGCGATGTTATTAGGTGAGCCCACCTAAGCCTCGTGGTTACAGATGGGGAAGGCTGTTGCCCAGGATGGTCTCGAGTTGGCTGGGCCTATGTATTAATTTTCTCGTGTGGTTCCTGACTGCATAGGCTGGGACCCCACAGTCTGTGGGGCCATGCTTCTGCCTCCAAATGGTTGTGCTCAGGGAAAAAACATCTCTACCCCAAATAGGAGCTTGAAGATGAATGGGGCTGGGATCGCTAAATAGGCCTCACGATGTCACTGTGAACGCACAGTCTCACATCTCTACGGCACTGTCCTGATGCAGATAGAGCTGGTGGAGCAAAAGGCCCGGGGACCCTGGGGCAGAGCTCGGATGCTTTCACAATGGGGCCAATATGGTGTAGTTTTTGGAGCCGGCCAGATGGGGGAAGGTCTCACTGCTGACACCTGCTAATGGTGCAAGTGTAGGCCAGTTATTTATTTAGCCTCTCTGAGCCTCAGTTTCCTGATCTGGATAATCCCCGTACTCAGAACTTGAGAGAGGATTCAATGAGGGAATCACACAAATAACATTTTTTGAAAGTTAATCATATTTCAGACACTTTCATGCACTTGGTTAATTTTCACAACAAACCTATATAGAGAATTAAATACTGTGTATTTATCATAGTGTCTATCTGTGTATTTATCATGGGTCACAGATAGATGTAGCCTTCAACATTGTTAATGATATCATCACCTCCCTTGACATCAGTGGGTTACAGAGTGTTAAACCTTCATATTAAAGTCCCAGAAGAAGAGGGTGGCAGAGGATGAGATGCTTAGATAGCATCATGGACTCAATGGACATGAATTTAAGCAAATTCCTGGAGAGAGTGGAGGACAGGGAAGCCTGGCGTGCTGTAGTCTAAGGGCTTGCAAAGAGTCGGACACAACTGAGTGACAGAATGCCAACAACAATTAAAGGCAAAGGGAGGTGACTGCGGGCCATTTCATCTTCCAGTCCTCACCTACTTCTCACTCTCTCTTCCATCCAAGCTCACCCTGCACACACTCTTTTGAGAAAGTAGGACAAAAATCACAGTATGTTGTACCTGTTTGGGCACCTGTCCAAAGTTGCTGACGAACCCCAGGATGGTGCTTCTGATCAGGGGGTCGCTGATGCTGCTGAGGTCCATTTTGTCACCATAGAAGTAGGGGTGGAAGGTATTAACAGCCTCCACTGCGGCTGACCCCTGCTGCTTGTACCCAAAAATGAGGTCTATCCAGTGGTGCAGGTTGGCACTGACAAAATCACTTTCCAAAGCCTGGAACCAAAACCGAAAGAGCATTGAAAACAGGGGTCTCATGGGCTCATGGGCCCTCTGCCCAGATCAGGAGGGGGCGTGTGGTTCAGGATGCTCTCGGCACAGGAAATATAAGCGATGCCTCCCCGGGCTGGATGAGCACTAAGCAAGATGCGCAGCCCCTCAAAGGACCACGCAATCCTGCCTCAAGCTGGTGGCCCATCCAGCCCACAAAATAACCTTAAGCAAGAGGAAATGTGGGCCAGTGGTTGGATTTCTGGTTTACCATTCGTTTCTGCTGAGTAGGGCCCAAATCCAAAGCTTGGTCTCCAGAACCCAGAGACAGTCATTTGGAATTGGCTGGGCTCCCTGTTGATGCTGGCTTGGGAAAGTCAGGTCATCTGGGCTTGGTTAGTTTTCTGATGCATATGACCATAATGCTTGAGAAGGCCACACATGGGCAATGCCATAGGAGGTGTGATGACCGCTGGGACTGAATTTCCAGAGGCAAGGATGAACCAGGGAAGAACTTTCTCCTTCCCAAGGGAGAAGGACAGAAGAGAAGACACAGCTTCATTACTAGTCAGGCCTGCCCCCAGGGCTTTTTTCCTTTTTAGGTATAATTTACATACAATAACATTTTCCATAAATGTGCAACTTAATGTGTCCTGAAAATTGCATGCAGTGACATAATCAACACTATAATCAAGATATAGAATATTCATATCAACTGAAAAAGTTCTCTTCTCCGTGTTTATCTCTTCAGAACTTAGTGATTCCTGACCTGACCTGCTTTCTGTCCCTCTAACATCTCACAGAAATAGAATCCCATAGTATATATCCTTGGGCTTGGCTTCTTTTGCTTAGGACACTGCTTTTGAGATTCATTCATGTTGCTTCATGTATCCATTATCTGTCCCTTTTTATTGCTAAGTAATATTTCATCACGTGGGTGTATCATTTGTTTCGCCATTTACGGTTATAGACATTTGGGTTGTTTTTGACTAGTATAAATAAAACTGATTAATATTTATGTACAAACTCTTCTGTGGACATGTTTCAATCTCTCTTGGGCAAATACATACAAGTGGAATTGCTGAGCGATATGGTAAATGCATCTTCAACTTTATAAGAAGTTCTTGTTCAGAGCGGTTGTGCCATTTTTCCCCACCAGCAATGCAGGATGAATTCTTGTCATTCCACATCTTTGCTTGACTCTTGGATTTTGCAATATTTTAAAATTTAGCCATTCTTGTGACTACGTAGTAGCATCTCATGGTTTAGTGTATGTTTCCCTGATGACTAATGATGTTGAACATATTGTCATGTGTTTATGCTAACCCAGATATTTGATCCAGAATATGTGTCCCCAGATGACCTGTGGCCTGTACCCACATCAGTCTTTCTGGGTCCTCCCTGGTTCTGGCAATTATTTTGGCCAGTGGCAACCCCTTGAGGCCTCCAGCCCCTCTCTGATCTAAACTGGGCATACGGTCCAGGGCTTGTCCTTGACTGTGGGGTTGGCTAAGGGCACTGACTTACCCTCCATCTAATAAGAATCTGAATTTGCTCCCCTCATAAGTCCCACAATAAACTGGCACAAGGGCAAAGCCTAATGGAGCCCTTAAAAGAGCCCAGAACCAAGCTCTTTCCTGCCAACCCAGGGCATGGGGCCCAGTCACTCTCTGAGTTCTCTAGACATAAGAGACTCAGAAGTATTCATCACAGCCCTCCACTCAGACAGAAAGCTTCTATGGACATGGAGGGCACACCGAGGTCCTCATTGAGGATACCAGGGACTCTGCTGTGACCCCACTCAACTCACTTGTCTGTGCAGGCTGATGAATTTCCGGGGGTCTCCATCAGCCCAGGGAGGGAGCTGAACGTCCCCCAGTGCTGTTCCGTCCTGCATGCAGCCTGAATAGGGTGAGAGACAGCAGGTCTTTGGGTAAATGGGAAGCCGAACTGGTTAGGAGTCGGGGGTGTGTAAACGCTGTGCTGGCCGGTCCTTGGATTCCTGCATAGACCGCACTGCTTCTTATCTCCTCTATTGGGAGTGACCCCACCCTATCTGCCTGAAATACTCCTCGGATTCTAAGCCTTTGGGCCTCCGTAAGAGCCTTCTCGCTTCCAAGCAGGGCCCGTGCATAAAATGGTTGGGTCGTCATTGTTGGTAAATTTCCCTCCCCTCACTCTATACCTTTTCACGGAGGTGCTTTTTTTAATACAGCACTAAAACAATAAGATAATAGCAGCAACAGGAAAAGCTATTGCATTTTGAGCATCTCGCTCTATGCCCGGGCACTGTGCGAGGTGCTTGGCACACATCATCTTATTGACTCTTCAGTCAACTCGACAATTTACGCATTTTCTCTCCACTGTTAAAGTGAAGACAGAAGGTTTGCAGAGGGAGCGTCCCCAGACACCAAGAAGAGCCTGGATTCAAGCCCACGTCTCGGTCCTCCCCATTAGCCACACAACCTTGAGCAAGTTGCTTAACCTCTTGGAAGTCAATTTCCTACTTATTACCTCCTAACGTGGCATAAGGATCAGAAGAGAAAATACACATAACATGCTTAGAATAGTTCTAGGCATATGATGGCTGCTCAGGAAATACTCAGAGAAGGCAATGGCACCCCACTCCAGTACTCTTGCCTGGAAAATCCCATGGGCGGAGGAGCCTGGTGGGCTGCAGTCCATGGGGTCGCTAAGAGTCAGACACGACTGAGCGACTTCACTTTCACTTTTCACTTTCATGCACTGGAGAAGGAAATGGCAACCCACTCCAGTGTTCTTGCCTGGAGAATCCCAGGGACGGGGGAGCCTGGTAGGCTGCCATCTATGGTGTCGCACAGAGTCGGACATGACTGAAGAGACTTAGCAGCAGCAGCAGCAGCAGGAAATACTAGCCATAGCCTTTCTGAAACCCTCAGGTCACAAGTGCACCTGGGCTGAGAGCATCCTTTCTCCCTCTGTCTAGCTGCAGGGACCTCACACCTGTCACCTCCTCAGGCAGGTCCTTCTCCACACATGACCACTGAGTCACCTCGAACCATTCNTACTAGCCATAGCCTTTCTGAAACCCTCAGGTCACAAGTGCACCTGGGCTGAGAGCATCCTTTCTCCCTCTGTCTAGCTGCAGGGACCTCACACCTGTCACCTCCTCAGGCAGGTCCTTCTCCACACATGACCACTGAGTCACCTCGAACCATTCTCCTGCCTTCTTTCCTTCTAGGACTTCCTCAGCATTGCAAGAATCTCACTTACTTGTCTATTCTTTCTGTCCCTCCTCCCCCACCCCCACACACAGAATATTAACACCTTCCAGGCGATCTGCCCCAGGACACCCAACTGAATCCTCAGTACCTAAAAAGGGCCTGCAGACCATAGGTGCATATCGCCACACTTGTTTTCCTGACCTCCCTGAGGATCCCTGGTCCCGGGTGAGAAGGCTCTGTCTGCCGCTGAGCACCTCCCCTCTGGCAGAGGACCAGCCTCCACTGCCCAGGAGAACCAGCGCCCTCCCCGCGGTGCCCCCTTCCCCCCAGGCCGGTTGGGACCCTCCTCTCGGCTTCCTTGGTTCAGACGCGCTCCTTTCATGGTCTCATCACACCTCGTGGGACCTGCCCTTTATGTTTGTCAGGTTCTCACCTAAAACAAGTGAAGCATCTGAGAATGTGAGCACTGCCAAGGCCACCAGGTTCCACGAGCTCAGAGTCGCTGGGCTGGGCCTGGGGGTGCTGTAAATGCCCCGCTGGTGATCTGTCTGCAGACCACCGCACAGGAGGCGAGTGCCCGAGGCCGCTCTCCTGGGCCTGCCCCTGGTCTGGCTTGAGGTGCAGGCGCATCTGCGTAGTTGAGAGGAAGGAGGGGCTCTGGAGCCCGGGTGTGCACCGTGCTGGCTCACAAGGGCCTCCGCAGAGTGGGTGATTCACCCTGCACCTCTGGGCAAGGAGGGCCATGCCCTTCAGGGGGTTCCGACCACATCCCCTCCACAAGTCACCCTGAGGTTCCCAGTGGAGGCTCCCGAAGTACATGCAGTTGCCAGGGGGCCTGCCTGCTGGGGCTTCCTGAAATTTGTGTCCCTCCTCTAAAGCAGTGGGTGAGAAAGCATGGCCCACCCTGCTGTGGGGTCTGGAGGGTAGGAGAGAGAAGGAGCCACCAAGGTGCCCGTGGGACCCCGGCAGCCTGTGCTGGGAGAGGCAGCACGTCTGGGCCCTGCTCGCAGGTTAACCCACTTGTGGGACTCGGAGGAAAGTGGAGCAGAGAAGGGCCGGGCTTGCCTGCGGCGTTCAGCAGGGCAGTGCCAGGGCTGGCTGTCAGCAAGGGCTCCTGCTCCCGAGCTGCCGTCTTGCTGCAGACCGGGGCCCTGGGGCTCTTGGCAGGAGGCCCTGGGTAGAACTGCGGTTGGTGGTCTGCACCCTGGGGCTATGGACTTCCTTGGCTCCCACCTCCTCGTCAAGCGACACCACCCAGTGGAGGCCTCACTCTAATCTGCCCACCGTATGGGTCTGGTGTGGGCCTGTGTGTGTGTGGAGGGGTCGCTTAGCAAAGACACTGATGTCATGACCCACAGGCTGTCCAGCCCTGGAGCCTTGCTCCGCTCACCAAACTCCAGGGCGTTGCAATTGGTCAGGAACTCAGGCAGATAGAAGAACTCTGGGGTCAGCTCTCTGACATCACTCATGTTCTCTCTGGAGGCTGATTCCCACGCGTTCTTCACACTGTGGAACATTCTATCTGCCACATCGAAGCTTCCACCCTAAGCAGAAAAGGGGTGACATGATCAACTGTGTGGTGATAACTTGGGGTGCACAGGCTTCACCAGAGTGGGCCCTCTTCATCCACTCTGTTCCCCAGACACGGGTTCTGCCATTAGACCCTTTCATTCACTCCCCAGCACACATGCACACATCAGGCCACACACGTGGGCAGTTGTTTCTTCAGGCATCCAGTCCCCTTGACTGTCCGCTGGAATCCTGCACCAGAGCTTCCACGCAGGACGCCTGGCCCACTGCGATTACGGGGGCAATGTCTCCCCGGTTTAGAAACTGGAGTTCAGATCAGAGACAGGGAAACCACGGTCATTCGTCTGACCACTTGACACACTCACTGAGGGTCAGCTCTGAGTCAAAGTACAAGGAGTGGGTCAGTCTACGTGCAGGAAAGTTTCCTGGAGAAGTCAACCTCTGCTGAGACAGCAAGCCTGGTGATGGAGAAAACGGTGAAGTTCTGAGCTGAGGGCAGACCTGGAAAGCAGGTCAGGTAGGGCCCTGGTGACATGTAACACAGCAGCCCTGACAAGAGGGGACCGATCTGAGGATGGCGTGCTCATGAGGGTCACATATGGTGCTGCATGAGGTCAACCTTGTTCCAAGGCCCATTGCCACACATGGGTCCGTGCAGTCCTGAGATCGGCCGCTGAGCCAAGCTCGAATTCCTTCCTTGGATTCTCTGTGCCTCTCATCTGAATTGTCATGTTTCTTCAGCTGACACTACCCTTATTCATCATGTGGTCTTGGGGGTCGGGAGGAGGCAGATAGGTCCCAGTTGGAGGACTGAAGATGCCGTGTGCAGAGGGGCTTCAAAAGAGAGTTTCTGAAGCTGGGATTTGGGTCTGTTGGCTTAAGTTTAGGGATGCCCAAGGGACACCTCCTCTCTGGGATTCAGTAATTCAATTGTCCCCATTGTGACTGGGCCTTTTTTGTTCAGCCAGAACTAGCCTTTCTTTTGCCAGCCTCTGCAGAGGGCACACGTGGCCCGAAGAACAAAGGGATAGAACTCAAATTGCCAGTGCCCTCCTCTGCTCCATCAGCTCCCTTCTCTCTTCAGGGACTGAGGTTTCCCATCATCAGTGGCAGACGAAGTGTAAAGAATATGCTAGCACTCTCTGCACAGAGTCAGGGACACCAAGAAACCCAGTTACTCCTGAGGTTTCAGCCAAATACGGTATTTGGGCAGCTGAAAGATATGGCTTTTCTCCAAGATCATTTTGTTCTTGGTTTTAACCAATTAGGCAAGGGCTTCTCGGGGGGCTCATTGGTAAAGAACCTGCCTGACAATGTAGGAGATGTGAGTTCGATCCCTGGGTCAGGAAGATTCCCTGGAGAAGGAAATGGCAAGCCACTTCGGTATTCTTGCCTAGGAAATTCCATGATCAGAGGAGCCTGGCAGGCTGCAGTCCACGGGGTCACAAAAGAGTCGGACAGGTTGTTTAGCGACTAAACAATGGCAAAATTAGGGGATAAAGCCCACTCTCATATTCAAACTGAAATGGAAACAAAATGGCGGAGGGGGTGTTTCTAAATAAATCTGCTCCTAACAAGTGGCTCACTGAGATGTATTAAGGGCTTTGTGTATTTAATCTGCAGCCTGAGCCTTACATCGGAGGGAGATTGATGCTGCCTCGTCACTCCACTTTCCTTCTGCAGCTTTTATGAGTGCTGATGGTAATCTCCTGAGAAACAATATGATTTGGTAATAAAAAGATTACCTGTATTAAATAAAAATAATATATACATGGGGAATATTGTTAGTGCTACAAATCTGGTTAAAGATATTACCACAAAGAAAAATGTTATTTTTTTCACAGCTGTCTAATGCATTTTAGCAAAAGTAATATCTTTAAAACTTAAGCCTGTATTATTTATAAAGGAAGCAATAACTGATTTTCCTATTTCCTATATTAATAAATGTATTTGCATACATTTGTTTCAAAATTAATGGGTTTGCTCACTTTTGCAATACAAAAGAAATGCTGAATCCCCTGGAAGGAAAAGTGGAGTTGTTTTGCAACTCATATTAGTTACAAAGTCTGTGGGTTGACACAGACTCTGGTGGCTGCCAGCAAAGAGTCCCATCAGAGCTTGAGTCTCAGGAAGGGAAGGAAGGAGATAACGAAGAGAAGACAGAAGGAGGAAAGGAGAGAAGAAGCGAGGCAGAGAAGCAGAGTCAAGGGTTACAGAGCATCCCCATAAGGAAAGTCCAAAACAAAATCAAGCAACAACCAAATTGGGTCTAGAGATTGGATGGAGACAGGGTGGTCAGGGAGAATTTCTGGGCCCAGATCTGTTCCTAAATCTAACCTGCAGATATTTCTGAATATCAAGATTAATGAATCCTCCAAGTATCCAAACATACCAACAAAAATTAATAGCAAGTTTACTCTTATCAACAGAGGAGCTACTTCTTATTGCCAGAAGACTTCCCAGGTGACATTAAAGCCAAAAGACAAGGCAGCTAAGTCTGTAGGTTTCTGAGGCAGAAGCTTAGAGTCTATGCCCAGCCAACATCACTCACATGTAAAGACACCAGAAGAGTATTCCCAAAATTGAAGGGGTCAGAAATAATACAATCCTAAATATCTGTCTCAATTAAAATATTTTAAGAGGTGCTCAATTTTACTAAGAGGTGAATAGAAATTAAAAGCAAGTAATGCAGGAAGAAGTGACTGACAAGGCCACTTTGAACTGTTGTTGAATATTTGACAGGAGTTAAAATCAGAGTAAAGTTCATGATTACAGTGCATTGGTTAAAAGTGCAAACACCTTGAAAGGAGTTTTTATATTGAAGGAGCTATTCCTTTTGTATGAGGACACAGAATCTATGTGCACCTGGGTCCCTGGATGGGCATTTCAATGGTAATAATAATGACACCTTTATTATGGACACGACTCCACGAGGGGCTGGCATTCACAGAGCCCCCAGGTGAGAGGCCTGTGTCCAGTGCTGCCCAGAGCCCCTGGTTCTCTCTGCAGTTGGCATATGTCTTTCACAAAACCAGTCGCCTCGCCTCAGGTGGTTCAGAAAACTCTTCCCCACTGCTGGTAACAGCTGACTTCACATGGGCTGTGACTTAATTAACACAGCACTTGATTTCGGTTTGTTATTAAATGCAGCAGGGGCAGCGGAGGCGGCACTGTGCCCTTGCTGGGGTGCTGGCTGCCTTGCTCTGCCCCGCCCGGGCTGGATCCCAGCTCAGGCCTGAGAGCAACTGGTACTCTTGCCAGGGTGGAAATGGGGGCCTGTGCTGTGGCCCCAGCCTGGCAGGGCCTCCTGGTTGCTCAACTGTCTGAAGGCTCACAGACACTGCCTCCCTGTAGGCAAGATTCCCAAGATCACAGCATCCAGGAAGGCAAGCTCGGCAGACAGCAGTCTCACACCCCAAGGGGTGGGGATAAGCACAGCACCAGAGGAAGCCTGAGTCACACGGCTTGCGTGTGCACCACCCAGGCCACACTGCTCATGTGCTGCATTTTTTGGATTATAAGAGGCTATCGTTGGGGAAACAGTGGAAACAGTGGCTGACTTTATTTTGGGGGGCTCCAAAATCACTGCAGATGGTGATTGCAGCCATGAAATTGAAAGATGCTTACTCCTTGGAAGGAAAGTTATGATCAATCTAGACAGCATATTAAAAAGCAGAGACATTACTTTGTCAACAAAGGTCTGTCTCGTCAAGGCTATGATTTTTCCAGTGGTCATGTATGGATGTGAGAGTTGGACTGTGAAGAAGGCTGAGCACAGAAGAATTGATGCTTTTGAACTGTGGTGTTGGAGAAGACTCTTGAGAGTTCCTTGGACTGCAAGAAGATCCAACCAGTCCATCCTAAAGGAGATCAGTCCTGAGTGTTCATTGGAAGGACTGATGTTGAAGCTGAAACTCCGATACTCTGTCCATCTGATGTGAAGAGCTGACTCATTTGAAAAGACCCTGATGCTGGGAAAGATTGAGGGCAGGAGGAGAAGGGGATGACAGAGGATG
>SJYV01002568.1:1028449-1132353 GCA_006410875.1 Neotragus pygmaeus
CAGACTTTATTTTTGGGGGCTCCAAAATCACTGCAGATGGTGACTGCAGCCATGAAATTAAAAGACGCTTAAGAAAAATTATGACCAACCTAGACAGCATATTGAAAAGCAGAGATATTACTTTGCCAACAAAGGTCCATCTAGTCAAGGCTATAGTTTTTCCAGTGGTCATGTATAGATGTGAGAGTTAGACTGTGAAGAACGCTGAGTGCCGAAGAATTGATGCTTTTGAACTGTGGTGTTGGAGAAGACTCTTGAGAGTCCCTTGGACTGCAAGGAGATCCAATCAGTCCATTCTGAAGGAGATCAGCCCTGGGATTTCTTTGGAAGGAATGATGCTAAAGCTGAAACTGCAATACTTTGGCCACCTCATGCGAAGAGTTGACTCGTTGGAAAAGACTCTGATGCTGGGAGGGATTAGGGGCAGGAGGTAAAGGGGACGACAGAGGATGAGATGGCTGGATGGCATCACTGATTCGATGGACATGAGTTTGAGTGAACTCCGGGAGTTGGTGATGGACAGGGAGGCTTGGTGTGCTTGCGATTCATGGGGTCGCAAAGAATTGGATACGACTGAGAGACTGAACTGAACTGAGTAAGATTTAACTGTGATAAGAATAAAGGAAAACTTATTCCTAGTAATCAGAATATGCCACACTGCCATTCTTAAGCTGTCCATACCCCTCTGCACCGTGCCCACTGGGCAGGCTACAGCCCAAAGAACACTGTGCCTGTGTACCAACAGACCACAGGGGGTGTGCACAGGCACCCAATCCCCACACCAAAGCCACTCTGGTCCAGTCGCGGCCCCAGTGCGTCACTGTGGCTCGTCATGTGATAGCTCAGAGGCAGACTTTGTTTCATCCAGAGCAAGAGCCTGCACTTTCTTCTGCTGACTCTTGCATGTGCTGCTGCTCTGGAGATACTGGACGTACTCACATCTCTGCTTCCAGATGAGTGAGAACAACTTCACTGCCTGGATTCTGCACCTTTCCACCTTTCTTCCACTTTTCCACTCTGGGATCCGTGCTGGGCATGGGGGCTGGAAGTCTTGGGCTGCTGAGAATGTAGGGAGGCTCCTTTCCTTGTCCCCATACAGAGGTGAAGCAAAAGTCTTTCGAGAAGAAACGAGTCTGCCCCCAGGAGGCAGAGTGGAGTGGAGGGAGAAGCCTGACTCCGGGAAGTTGCCAGATCGTTCCTACAGAGGTCTGCACAGGCCACAGGACTCCTCGATGGGAGCCACGCACATGCCCCCCAGATGTAGCTGCTGTATGCATTCCCTAGGGACTACAGCTTCTTTTTTATGATAAGGGAAAAGCAGAGTCAGTTGGTTCTTTGGCTGGTTCCAAGGCTTCGACTAGTAGTGACCCACTAGAAGAGGCAGTTCAAAGTTGGAAGAAGAAACCAATTCAGAAGCATCATGGAGATTTCACCTTGGATGAACCAATGTGTCCCAGATAGAGCTGAACCCAGAAAAACCAGGAGTCACATCAGACGTCAGCACTGGAGTCAAAAGAACTCAAGCTAATATGACTGCATTGGTGCCATGCTAAAGCAAATGAAATTGCCTTTGACCATCTCACACTGGTTTAGACCATCTCACATGGGTTTAGACCATCTCAAGCCAGTTTGGGCTGGTCGCCATTGGATCAAACTAGCTAGAATAAACTCAGGCCCATGTGACTAGCTTCAAAGTGCTTTAACCCAGTAGGTTGGCAGCACAGCCATTTCATCTGGCTCACGCCATGTGGAATGCTTTGACACAGTCCAGACTGTCTTGAATTAGCTTAAACCAGAGAGGGGCAGTTTGCACCAGGTCAGGCTGGCTCAGATGAGATCCGGTTGACGGCGGGGGAAGACAGGAACAAGGGCGATTGATCCCCTTCATGGCATCAGCCCTGAGCTAGGGGCTTTGCCCACATTTCCTCCTTTAGTCTCAATGGCTCAGTGAGATGTACATAATTAACCCTCATTTCCAGAGTAAAATAATATGCAGAGATAAAATCACTGGGATATAAATCTCACAGTTCGATGTTTCTAGTTCAGTCTGCTTCGTCTCTCTGTGAGAAGACCCTTTGTGACAGGTAGAGATGGGGCTGAACTTGGTGAGACAGAAGGGGCGAGGAGAAACTTCTGAAGCACCCAGAGCTCCCAGGGTGGAAAGTTATCATGGGAGGCAGCAGGCTCATTACTCCACATGGATTGATGCTGAACAGCTGGATGGGACTCCTGGCATGGGGAACAGCTCAGGGGCCATTTGTCCTCCAAACCAAACTTACTTAAAATGCTTGTTGCCTGAGAAAGACTCGGGGAAGCACGCTTGTATTTTTGAGTTAATTTCCAGGGAGGGGGGTTATATAATGTCTAGACAATCCATGCCTTCAAGGAGAGAGAGGACTGCGCCAAGAAACAAAGACAGGAGGGGTCTGCTGCCAGTTGGAGAGAGAGCCTTGACATTGCCTATTTGTACCTACCCAGGGCCCAGATGATTGCTTTAGGTCTGACTCAGAGTGGCCTTTTGTCTTGGGGTCAAGGTCATCTGAGTAACTGTAAGGAGTGAACTTGCTGGTGATGTCAGACTAAAACACACAATTCCTGGGACGCTTGTGCTTTTCCTTTGGTGAAGCTTGGCTGTCAGAGTGAGTCCCTGAAAGTTCAGCAGCCTATTATCCTCCGTAGCCACATCTTCCTATCTGTAGGACCCTTAAAAGGCCTCAATCAAGAGAGTCCCTAAGCTTGGATGCTGTGCTGTGTTCTCTTTGGAGTTGGCTGAGCCAGCTATCTGCAACTGGGATACAAATGGCTCTCCCCAGTCAAACCTTGTGCCCCTGGATAACCTTAATTCAAGATCCTGGTGGTAGCGTTAGAGGGAAAGAGAGAGAAAAGCATACTGGCCTCCCATGAGGCGCTTTGTCCCAGCTGTTCCATGTGTCTTGACACTAGCATCCACTCAGGGTCATACTGGCCTGCTTCCAGCCTGTATTGGACTGCCAGGTAAAATATAAGATGTCCAGCTAAATTTAAATCTCAGATAAACAGCAAATAATTTTTTAGTATGAACCACTGTTTATCTGAAATTCAAATTTACCTGGGCATTCTGCATTTTTATTTGTGAGATCTGGCAACCTTAAGCTGGCATGATGTTCTGTTAATTTATGGGTAGGCAAATTGGTGAGTTCCCTTCTCCAAGTTTAGCTGTTCATTTCAGTATTAAAAATAATTTGTTTGTCCTTTTAAGCCTTCAGACTTGTACTTAGCATAGTTTTATGCATTCTGACATCACAAGTGATATTCTTTTCATTTTTCCTTCTTTGTGTTTATTTTTCTAGCCTTTGACCACCTACCTACCTTACCTGCAAGGAGGTCTTCAAGCTTCCTGTTTCTCCTTTCCCAATAAAACCTATTTATATTGAGTATGTTCCCCCCATATCTTACTCCTTATTTTTCAGTTTTTTTGGTGAGACTGTTGGGTAGATATGGCGGTGTGTCCGTGAAGAGTAGCTTGCCTCAGCTGGATGGTCCAGGGTCCTGGGACCAGTGGCAAGTGCGAATCATGGGCTCAAGGCTGGATTTCTAGCAGGGGGGTCCCTGCCTCGTCCAAGCCTAGCTCTTAGCCTGCAAGAGCTAGCTCTGCATGTGTGTGTGTGCATGCGGGCATGTGCGCGTGTGTGCATGCGCACGTGTGTGCGTGTGCACGCGTGCACATGTGTNCAAGATCACTGCAGATGGTGACTGAAGTCATAAAATAAAAAGACACTTACTCCTTGGAAGGAAAGTTATGATCAACCTAGACAGCATATTAAATTTGGCAAATATTACTTTGCCAACAATGGTCTGTCTAGTCAAAGCTGTGGTTTTTCCAGTATTCATTTTTGAGAGTTAGACTATAAAGAAAGCTGAGTGCTGAAGAACTGATGATTTTGATCTGTGGTGTTGGAGAAGACTCTTGAGAGGCCCTTGGGCCACAAGATGTTCCAACCAGTCCATCCCAAAGGAGATCAGTCCTGGGCATTCATTGGAGGGACTGAAGCTGAAGCTGAAACTCAAATACTTTGGCCACTGATGTGAAGATCTGACTCATTTGAAAAGACCCTGATGCTGTGAAAGATTGAGGGCAGGAGGAGAAGGAGATGACAGAGGATGAGATGGTTGGATGGCATCACCAACTCAATGGACATGAGTTTGGGTAAACTCTGGGAGCTGGTGATGGACAGGGAGGCCTGGCATGCTGCACTCCATGGGGTCACAAAGAGCCATACATGACTGAGTGAGTGAACTGACTGAACTGAAGATATTTTAACTCTCTGACAGGCAAAATTTTGAAAGGTAGTATTAAGAACTATGAGAACTCAAATACTTGGCAGTGGTTATGAAAATTAGTACAGTCACTTAAAAACAGTAAAAGCAAAAATTGGCAAATTCTATAAATAAGCCTGCAGTTCCACTCTTAGACATATAGATATAGAGAACAAACTAGTGTTTACCAGTGCAGAGATGGGTAGGGGGTGTGTTATTATGTAATATGTTTAAACGAAGTATAAGCATTGAAACAGTGAATCACTGCTCTACATTTGAAAGTAATATAAGTTTTTAGGGTGACTATATTTAAATAACAAAACAGAAAGAAAAATTGTAGAGCTTTCTCCAGTTGGCAAAAGAAGTCAGAGAAAGTAAAGTCAGAGAATTTCAAATTATGAGAAGTACTAGACTACATTGCTGCTTTGAAGATGGATGAGAGATGGGGGGACACTGAAAGGAACACAGGTGGCCTCAAGGAATTGAGAATGATCCTTGACTGACAGCCATGATGGATTCACTTTTAAATTCATTTAGGTAGTGGATTAAAACCTAATGCCTTACAACTAGAAAGAAAAACAGATAGTACTGATCAGCTGTGATATAATAAGGAAGCAAAAACAACAACAACAACAAAAATGTAATTGTTGAGATTTTTATCATCTTTCCTTACCTGAGTATAATTACTCAATTATTTACCAATTTACACATTATTTATGTTTTCTTAGTACATATACACATAGCATAGAAATATATTTAACTTCCAACTGGAAAATTTTGTAAAGAATTACCTAGTGAATAAAAAAAAAAAGTTTCTATCCTGATGACATTTAGGACAAAAACTGGCCCTGATCTTGGAATAATTATTTGGGGAATAAGGGAATAATTATTTTGCACAGTTATTGTCCATAAGAACCAATACCCTAGAGCAAAAGTAGGAAAGGCTGTTGACAATTAAATCAACACTACTCATCTAAAGACACCATTTAAACAAGCTGTTGCAAGTTGAAAAGATTGTTATGTTTAGAATTAGAAGTATCTTCTCAGTAGACATAACTTTGACTTAACTTTTAAATTTACTGAAAGTACTCATTTAGCTTTAAAAATAGAGCCTTGGACAACATATATAAACAAAATTCAGTTTAACCAATTATTTCTTTCTTCCATTTCTCAGCCCATCTCACCCAAAGAACTGAACTTGATTTTGAAATCCAGGTTATCCTGTAGAGTTAACTGAAGATTTTTTTCAGTTACTGTTGTCTCAAACTGTTTTTACTCTAGAACACAATCAGTCAATTTCCAGTGATGCAATTAAAAAAAAGAAAAAAGAAAGACTTGAAATCTCAGCTTCTCAAGAAAAGAGAAAAATTTCTTTCTTGTATGAATGAAACAAATTTTTTCTATAGCTACAACTGATAATGTTACTGTGTAAACTTTTTTTTTTAAACTGGGCTATAGTTGCCTTACAAAGTTGTGTTAGTTTCTGCTGTGGTGGTGGTTTAGTCACTAAGTCATGTCCAGCTCTTGTGATCTCATGGTCTGTAGCCTGCCAGGCTCCTCGGTCCATGGTATTTTCCAGATGAGAATACTGGAATGGGTTGCCATTTCCTTCTCCAGGGGATCTTCCTGACCCAGGAATCAAACCTGGGTCTCCTGCATTGCAGGCAGATTCTTTACTAATTGAGCTATGAGGGAATCCCAAGGAAGCAAGTCATCTGTACATATTAAGGAACATAACCAAGGAACATCTGTACATAATCAAGGAAGCAAGTCATCTGTACATATACATATATCCCTTCTCTCTTGGAGCTCCCCTCACCCCATTCTGTTCCTCTAAGTCACCACAGAGTGCAGCACTCAGCGAGCTGTGCTACATAGCAGGCTCCCACCAGCTATCTATTTTACATGATAGTGTATATATATCAGTCCCAAACTCCCAATTCATCCCATCGCCCCCAGCACCCCCACCCCACAGCCTAACTTTCATGGGCAACAACAACCTCAGTTGTTATGGAATTGACTAATCACTATACTTGCATAACTTTAAGCCATAAATCGTTTACATATAAAATTAATACCTGGCTCTCACATTAAACCCGACAAGGTAAAGTTTTTATTTTGGAGCTTCTTAATCGGGACACATTTCCTGTAAGCAGAGGTAACACATAGTAAAAAAGGCTTAGTTAACTTTACAAAGGGAAAATATAAGTCCCTTTTTGCATACGATATTTATAGATTTCATTGCTTTTTTATGGTCCTGGAAAATCCTACGGATGGAGGAGCCTGGTAGGCTGCAGTCCATGGGATTGCAAAGAGTTGGACACGACTGAGAGACTTCACTTTCACTTTTCACTTTCATCATTGGAGAAGGAAATGGCAACCCACTCCAGTGTTCTTGCCTGGAGAATCCCAGGGACAGGGGAGCCTGGTGGGCTGCCATCTATGCACACAGGGTTGGACACGACTGAAGCGACTTAGCAGCAGCAGCAGCAACCATATCTGACAGTTAAGCTGAAAGTTCAGTGAAAATCTAGCTAGCTTGTGGAAATAAGTGAGAAGTAACTTGTCTTTACTGAGACATCAGTTGTGTGTAGCAGGAAGTAAATGCATAATATCCATATGTAAGTTAACATCCAACAATAAAATAATATACCCATTGACTTTCGGTACATATATTTTTCTGAAGTTTGAACATAATGGTTCTATTTTATAGAAAGCAGTTGAAGAACCTGATATGTCTGTTGTATTATTTTTTCCCCAGATTTTACCTGTTTAGTAGTTGCTTTACAAATAGTGGATGTTTTACAAGAAACTAAGTTGCTTGCTTTGTTCAGTTTTATGCATTTATAACTGAAATAATTTTGGTTTAACCATTTACAGTGTCACTAGAACAAACAACAATTTTGAAACTAATTATGGTTCCAAAAGGTTGGGTAAGGTGCCCAAGAGACAGGAAAGATCTGGGTGGCACTGAGGTTTTAGACAATCTCAGATGTGAACACTACATTGTTAACATTGAGAAATTATTTCTTTTAAGCAACATAAAATCCTCATTTTTTAAAATAGTTTTGAAACTTGAGATAAACTGTTCTCAGTGTTGTGGAATTCTTAATGGCATATGAATTAAGTAAGCAAAATTCCCAGCACTGAAAGGCTTCTCCTGGCTATTACTGACAGGACACGTCTACAGAGATGTCAGTAATCAGAGCGGCTAATCTTATGGAAAGAGCTGGAATGTGGCTGAGAACATTTTAGCTTCCTGGAAACCCGGCTCTTAGTTTAGCTTCTGGACACTGCTNCACTGAAAGGCTTCTCCTGGCTATTACTGACAGGACACGTCTACAGAGATGTCAGTAATCAGAGCGGCTAATCTTATGGAAAGAGCTGGAATGTGGCTGAGAACATTTTAGCTTCCTGGAAACCCGGCTCTTAGTTTAGCTTCTGGACACTGCTTTAAACTGAGCTCTCCTTTCACATGATTCAGAGGGGGCTTGGCAGCTAACAACCCTGAGAGCCTTTCAGTGTTCAGGGAAGGCCATGTGCCTGACAGTTACTTGAAACGGGACAAGAAGTCCCTCCCCATCTGGGGCCTCCTGACTCAGAGAGTCTGCTCAGGTATTTATCACCTGTCAATCAGCTGGCCAAGACCCCTATTCTCAAGCTGGAGGCTGTTTCTCAACTCAGACTGCCATTCTGAACACACAACACAAATAAAACAAGAAGCATAATTGATGTCATGTTATTCAAAAAGGAACTGTAGACAGTGCCAAGAGTGAACCACAAAGCAAATTACGGACTTTGCATGTTTGTAAAGTACGTTCATTGATTTTAGCAAATGTACCACTCGGGATTATTAATAATGGGAGAGGCTGTAGGTGTACTGTAAGAGGTTGATATATGGAAATCTTGATCTTCCCCTCAATTTTGCTGACCCTAAAACTGCTCTGCAAAAAAAAAAAAAAAAAAGTCTTTATTTTTAAGATGAGTCCTTTTTTTTAATAAAATAATTATTGTAAGATAGGATACAGTTTGAACTACAGACAATTATGTATTTAAGTTTCTAACTATAAAATNGTGGCACTGGGCGGCCGTGTCTCCTGCGATGAAAGCATCCCCGCCCGTGGCCTACCTGCCCCTCCCGGCTCCCCCCAGAGCTTGAGTAGCAGTCCTGCACATCGCGGGGGTCCTAGGAAGTGGGCAGGGGACTTCAGGGCAGTGTGGGGTGCAGAAGAGCTCCTCAGCCTGCAGAGAACCTGCTCACCAAAGGCAGGGCTTCGGGGCTGAGTGAGCCTGCTGAAACGTGCTGCCTCCGGTACGCGAGGTATTCATTTATGGCTCATGGGTAGATGTTCCTTATTTTAGTAGTTTCATGTTTTATTTCAAAGTGTTTGAGAAAACCAATATAGCTGGCATCAAATATATGACAGAAAATTTTCTCTTTAAAATACATCCATTGATGTTTAAAAGGTGAACAGATCCAAAAACAAACAGAAAGGCTCTAAGAGTGCAGCTGGCGTGTGAAAGTGGCAAAGACTGTAAAGGGAGCGCGGGGATGATCCATTTGAGAACCGGGTTCTAGAGCCAGATGGATGCAGGCCCTGCAGTTTAGAGGCTGTGACCTTGAGTGAGTTGCTTGACATCTGAGTTCCAATTTCCTTCTCTTTACAATGAAACACTGTGTGTGCGAATGCAGGCTGGTTTGCCACAGCACACAGAAAGCGCCGCGCGGATGTCATTTCCCCGCACCCGGGAATGGAGGGGTTTTAGCGCTTAGCACCACAGTTCTCACTCCTGATTTCCTGTTGGAATCACCTGGAGTGCACTCCATCACAGACTTATTTAAATCATGATTTCCAGGGGTGGGACCTGGACATTAACATTTTTAACAAGCTTCTCAAGTGATTCTCACAGGCAACCAGGGTGCAGACTGCTCGATTTGGGAGTTCTCTGCTGCTGCTGCTAAGTCGCTTCAGTCGTGTCCGACTCTGTGCAACCCCATAGACGGCAGCCCACCAGGCTCTCGTGTACCTGGGATTCTCCAGGCAAGAACACTGGAGTGGGTTGCCATTTCCTTCTCCAATGCATGAAAGTGAAAATTGAAAGTGAAGTTGCTTAGTCGTGTCCAACCCTCAGTGACCCCATGGACTGAAGCCTACCAGGCTCCTCCGTCCATGGGATTTTCCAGGCAAGAGTACTGGAGTGGGATGCCATTGCCTTCTCCAGGGAGTTCTCTATCCAAATGCAATTGTCTGTAGGCTGGATGACACCTAAATCATTATCAACTCTCACTTCAAAGCATTCAGATAAAGAGCATTGCAGAAAAATATCAAGCTGGGATCTCCTCACCTTCAGTCTTCTCAACCTCTTTAAACCTCTGGATGAATTTCAGCTTCCTTTCCTTGGTCTGAGCTCCCATGGGCTTAGAAAGATCACGGAAAGTCTTGGGATTCATCAGGTTCAATGTCTAGAAAGTAAACGTGCAACTGGAGTTAACTCCCCTGGACCCTCTTGTGCCCCCGCGAGACTGCAGGAGCCACGGTCTTTAGTTTTATGGTTCTCTTTATTGGTTTATTGTCGTTCGGTCTGACCCCCCTCCTCTGGTGATTAGCAGGCCTGGAAGGGTTTTATGGCCCCACAGCCAGTGATCCACAAAGACTTAATAGGGGAGAGATGGAAAATGAGAGGAGGGGAAGATTGATTTCACACTGAACTCTTCCAAGTTGACCTAAATCAGAACATCGCCACCAGTTACCCAAGAGACTTTCAAAAGAATTCCTGTTGTCAATGGATACTTGGCTTCTGCCCTCGCTGAGCAGTTTGTGGTTCAGGGTTCTTGCTTAGAACTCAAACTGATTTTGTAGGCAGTCAGAAGGCGTCCGTTTGGGGAGGAAATGAGAGCAATGGCCTTGTGTTTTGGGAGGTACCTCCCTTTTGGGGTGGTGAAAGCAGTCTTGGCGCCCCTTCCCCTGCCCTTGGAATACACAACAGTAGCACCGTGAAGAGTTTTCAGGGCTGGATGTCCTCTGGGTTTGCGTGTCTTTATAGAAGGAGGCGTTTCTTTACACGCCTCTTCCTTTCTACACTTGTGAATCATCAGTTTTCCTGGGGAGGCAGGGCCTGCCACCATGGCTGGTGAGAAAAGGGGGCGGGAGTGAAGCTCCTGAGACTCCTTGAGTGACAGCACCATGGAAACCCCCTCGGCTACAGCTGATGCTGCCAGGGCAGAATGGGGCTTCCCCATTGCCACAGCTCCAAATTCTCCAAAAGGTATTGGAATACTAGCTTTTTAGAAGAAATCTCCCACTTTTTACACACTGATAAGAAATTAAATTTTAATACAGGATATGGGCTAAACAAAATGGGCTGGGGACCCACCCATTTGTGATATGTGAGTTGAAGCTAGGATTGGCAAGTTTCCTTTCTGAAACACCTTAGTCCCAGATGATCGAGCGATGAAAAGCAATGTATGGCTTGTGAGAAAAGGCTTGCTGTGTTGTGTCTCAAGTTGGGATGGGAGCTCACAAAAGACTGAGGCCCCTTTCCCAAATTCTGGGGGTGCGCTGTCTAAACAGCTCGAGGCAGCACTGGCCAGGGCTTGTCCGTACTGGTCATTTACATACACAGCCCCACAGGTCTCCTTATGGCCAGAGCCCAGGCAGTCAGGACACTGCTCCGTAGGCTGGTTGTCCCACGGCAACACCTTGGCCAAGTTTGTCACTTTTCTGCTCCTCCCTCCTCTGCTTGCTGAGGTCCAGGGCCAGAGGGCAAAAAGCAATGAGCCAGTCTTGCCATCAGCCTCCATTAGGGCTACATGTCTCGGTCCAGATCCAGGGTGATATCATCACCTCCACATACCGTCATCTCAGTTACTGAAGTCAGGTTACAGGGGAGGAGTCTGTTCTCACTGGGTCTCTGTGTCTCTAGGTCTCCCCCTCCGCTCTACATGTTGGCTCTCGGAACACATCCTATGGCCCTCTTCACTTGACGGACTAGTGTTGGCCCTTGGCAGTATCTCAGCAGATGGGCATCTCTTGCCTTCATGGTAGCCGTGAGCCAGGAAACCCTCTGGGGCACACGTCAGCTTCTGTCCTAGCCATGTGGGGCTGGGACAGGATCCCAGGCACCCAGACTCCCAAGGCCAGGTGAGGGGCCAAGCCTGGAGCAGCCCTCAGGCTCAGGTGGGCTGAGCCCGGTGCAGAGGCTGCATGACCTCAGGTGCTCTGGTCACCAGGGTGAGAGAGTCACAGGACACCTGCGTACCACCCACCTGAACACGTACCTGGGAGGTGTAGTCGGCCAGGACCCAGGGGAACACTGGATACTGCATGTAGTCATTGTAGGTCCTCCCAGCCTGGGTGTTGAGGTGCATGAGGTACTCGAAGTTGCTGATGTCTCTTTTCTGCCAGAAAAGACAAGGTTGAGATAAGCACAACACCGCTGGTTTCCTCCTGGGAACCGCAGGGGTCTAACTCCTAGACCTGCGCAGGGGGCCCGAGCTGTGCAGGTGGGAAGACACGTAGCCACGCCGCTCCCAGTGGGCCTTGCGGCTGGGCTGGGGCGATTCGGGGAGACCACGCTAATTCCAAGATGAGCTGAAGCAAATATAGTCAGGAAGCGAAGTTGACTTGGAAAAAAACACAGCTCCGAGGTCCAAGCCAAGGCTAAAGCATTCTTTTGTGTTAACTGTTGGGTGATACTCAAAAATTGATTCAAATAATAGCACAAATACCAGACCTTCTTACTGCTGACTGCTTTATGATTGAAAACAGAAGCTGGGCTTTCTTTGCAGTAACCAGGAAAGAGGCCCTCACCAACAGGCTCAATGATCTGCTTTCTTGGGAACCTGAACTTTCTTCTGACTCTGCCAGTTAGGATACTCCATATTCTTAGGGCCCTCTGTTTCAAGATGTATAGTCATGAATGGAGTCAGGGACTATATTGGGAAAAATTAACCAAGGCCACCTGGCTCATGAGCAGCCAGTAGAGACAACATCTCTGATGGGACCTGCATGCTGTGGTCGGTCTTACCTTTCCTTGGCCTGCTCCTTGGGAAAGGATTTTGGACATGAGTGACCAAGATTTACTTTCCTGTTGCCATGGGCTCTGTATGGCAGTCTTTCTTGGGGTCCTTTCCTTCCACTGAGAACCCGAGGCAGAGTGTCAGTTCATCCAGGTTGGGAGCCACATACGACTTCCCAGGAAGTGAAGTGAATGCTGTGCCTTCCTGAGTTGTGTGTTCATTTATACATATGTGTACACCTCCATGGATGGAGCATGTGTGTGCACACAGGGCTTATGTACGTGTACACACACACTCACACTAACTCCCCAGCCCTGACTCAAGAATCGCCTTTCATCACTGAGATCTTTTCAGGTAAATACTTGAGACATTTTAACAAATTAATAAAACAAGATCCCTCCTGATTCACCAGTGTGTTTTCTCTCTTCATCCCTGGGGCCTAAGCTCTTTGCTGATTTGCTTTCCTGAGGATTTCCTTGAACCCACAGTGTTCTGAGGGGGTCACCGTACCTGCCACTTCTGCAGCATGGTCCTGTCAGAGCTGGGGTACCTCCTGTGGGACAGAAAATGGGGATGGTGACCAAATGTCTCAGGCACAAATGGAGGGAGGGGTGGAACTTCCTGGGGCTTTGTGGGGTTGTGGCATCCAGAATGGCCATCAGCTTCCCAGAGCAGCAAGGCTATTTCCCAAGCTCTTCTTGCTCCCACACTGCCTTATTGAAGGCTGGGTTCTTGCCATCCCCCTTGCTATTATATGATTCCAGAATACACTGCTGCCTGAACCCAGGGGAACACTGGAAACTGCATGTAGTCATTGTAGATGGGAAGTCCCAGGGCCCTGCAGGAGCAGGTCTGGAGTCTCACGCTCTATCCTGGATTTCCCACAACCACAGCTTGGCCTTTGCCCATGTGAACGAAATACATGTGACTACAGTATATTATTTGTGAATATAATATACCGACACGTGGATGTATGGCTAAAAAGTGCAGACGATACAGAAAGTCATGAGACATAAAACAATAGTCTGCAAACTAGTGTTCCCACACAAGAAAAATCTAGTTAATTTCCAAGAGTTTTAGCCATATGGCAGTCTATTTGCTCACACAGTTTAAAAGGAATCGTTCTTGGTATGTGGGATCATCTTATCCATGCGGGTCTCCACCCTGCTCCTAGAGGTGCCCACATTGTCCTGTGGCCACAGTAGCTGAGCAGCCTGGCACAGAGGGATGGGACCTGGTGGGAGCTTCCCCTGTGCTGGGCTTGGTCCTCACGAATGATGTTTGTGTGATCACCTTTGGACATCAATCTCTGTGATTTATGAGACTTGAATCTTGTAATGATTTCATGATTTGAATCTCTGAATGTATCCATGAGATACATTTTTGGCAACAGTACTGCTAGGCTAAAAACTATGAGAATTATCAAGTGCGCTACATAGCGCCAAACTCTCCTCTTAGGAAGTTGTACCAATTTATATGACCAAATATATAATTAAGGAACACAAATCAAACCAAAGAAACACCATCTTAAGCCATGTGGTAGGGAAGAGTGTAAAAGCGTGTCAGATTCAGGGTTGAGGAGGGCGTGGGAAAGGAACCTCTCCATGTGACAGGCTGCTTCTGCTCAGCAAGAATGGATAAACCCCAGTTCCTTGGCCTCTGGGGTTCCGTGGTTCCTTTTCCAGCTCTGTTTCTTTTCTCCTCTGTTTCCCTGAGATGCCCCTTCTACTCCCCAAACCAGTTTTTCATTCTGGATGTTCCTCCAAGCCAAATCAAGATCCGCCACTCTCCAGCCATGACCTCTGCCTCAGTCCTGTTCCGGTACCCATCGACTCTGCTTCCGCACGCATCCCATAGGGACGTCCAGCCCACAGGGAAGGCACTGTCATGTGGACAAGGCCTGGTGCCCGAGTGCCCCAGCAGGCCCGCACCTCGTCATCTTTCATCACAGCACTGCTGTGGTGTCTGTCCAGGCTCCCCACCCTTCCTCATTCAGTACCTTCCCTGGCAGATTTTCTACAAACAGAAAGCAACTCCCTTGCTGGGATTCACCTCTTCCCCCTAGTAGAGAAATCATCATTTCGGTCCATTTTATTCAGGCACACAGTAACAACAGCAAACAGACAAAATATGGTCACATTTATTGCATTAGCTTGCAAAGGCTCAAGTGGAGACAAGCTTTTCTACCCAGTCTATAAACCTGAAGCCCCCAGTTTCAGAAAGCTTTGAAGGCTATAAATGAGAACAGAGCCCAGGCTGGGCTTGACCTTGAAAAGAATGTGTTCTGAGCCTTTCTGAGGATCTTGGGCTGAGCCTCAAGGGTGTGGAGTTAGTATAGCAAAGCCTGCTGAACTTGGTACTTTTAGAAATCTGACAGTGGACGAGGAATAGGGGAGCAAAAGTCCAGGAAAAGAGAGGGCCTCTGCTTTTCCTCTTCCAGAAAAAGTTCTAGAATTTTGCCTGTGGTCTTTTGTGACATTGCCATCATGTGGAATGGTGTGCAGAAGATAAAAGCAATTTACCATCCTACCGCTCATTTCACCAGCTATGAGCTCCAAGGAAGATCCATCATTTCATTACCATCAAAAAAAGACACCGTTACCAGCAGTGCCCAGAAACTCACCTAACCAAAGGTGAGTTCTCTCTGAAAGATTTCTTTTTTTCAAAAAATTATGTTCATCTGAAGGCAATTGTAGAACTTTTGGAATGGTCTATGTGAATTTTATGAATATCTTGTCATTAAAGTACTTCTTTCCAAATTGACACTTCCCTGGTGGCTCAGAGGTTAAAGTGTCTGCCTCCAATGCGGGAGACCCGGGTTCAATCCCTGGGTCGGTAAGATCCCCTGGAGAAGGAAATGGCAATCCACTCCAGTATTCTTGCCTGGAGAATCCCATGGACGGAGAAGCCTTGTAGGTTACAGTCCACGGAGTCGCAAAGAGTCGGACACGACTGAGTGACTTCACCTTCACCTTCACCATAATTATAGCATAAGCTGTAGATTAAACAAATGCCAGGGATCACTCTTGGCTTTCTAAAGCTCATCTAAGGCTGGAGGGAGCCCACATGGGAAAAAGCATCATCGTTGGAGTGACTAGAACCTGGGTTCAAATTATGCCCCCACCACTTGCTTGCTCTGAACTGCTGTTACCTCATCTTTCAAACTTGGCTGACTCAGAAGTGCTGGGGGGCAGGTGGGGCCGTGGGTCCGGGACAGGCTAGCACAGGTGTGCACAGGGCTCCCTCGGTGGGTATAGCTCTCGTGGATGTGGATGCTACCCTAGAGCAGGACTGATTCTTTTTCACTCTGGGAGGAAGAAGAGTGTGGAAAACGAGTGAAGATTTGTTTCTGGTCAAGACCTGCCTTATTCTGCCAATACCATTCTGAAAGCTCTTAGAATAATTGTGCCACCTGTGAATCAGACCTCCTGCTCTGTCAGCTCAGGGTTTGCCATGAAGTCTATGGGGCAAAAGTCCAGGCCTTCAGGCCACCTAGGATGGCGTTGAGAAGAATGGAAGAGTTTAAAGTCACTGAGGCCTAGGTAGGCCATTCTGCTTAATCTGAAGGTGGCCTAACGTGGTGGGCTCACAGAGGACGTCTTACCAACTTGCCCTCACCCCAAGACAGGTGTCTAAACTCCTCTGGAAGACTTCCATAGGTGGGACACTATCTTCAAGTAGATCTTTGCGTCTGGTCAACAGCTAGGCTGGGTTCAAACTCTTTCCTCTTTTGAGGGTGATTTTTACCTGTGCTGCTTCACTTTAATCAAATCGTGTCTGTGAAGCCCTAGAAGTGGTCGAAGCTTAAGTCCTGCCACCACATGGTATTGGGGCATTCTCTACCCCAGAACCCCAGAGCCCAGGGCTTGCCCCACTGTCTTGCCTTTGACTCCACTCCCTTTAGTCCAGCTCCACCTGACTGGCACCTCCACTCTGCCCTGAGCCTGTCTCTCAGAATGAGCCAGAGGCATAGCCCAGGAACTCACATCTCTCCTAGGAGGCTGGTAGAGAAACCTCCCAGCGGCCTTCAGAGGGTAAGCTAGCCCAGGCCAGAATGGTCTCTGCCAATGGACTCATCTGGCTGGAGGCTACACCCTCTCAGCCCAGGAAAGGATTGGATCTGAGGGGTCCCTGCCTGTCCTTCTCACCTTTGGGATTAGGAGGCTATGGCTAGCCCTTAGACACTAAGAAAATAACCAAGGAGACCCTATAGGGGTCTGGGCCTCCAGAGCTAAAGTAAACATATTTAAAAAGACTGATGCCTCTGCAAATTCTCCTGTATCTTTTCTATTTGCAAAACAGATATGAGGCCACGGTGAAACGGGTTAGTGAGTAACTAATAGGCATCAAGAAAATACAGTCCACAATGAGAAGAAAACTCACTCATCTTGTCAAACTGGAAGTGCATCTACTAATGGTCTGGGCTGTGTCTCATGGCAGCATCTTTTGCCTGGGTGTGGCTTGGAGGAGCATGCTGGGGAAACAGTCTGTGGGATGGGCAGTTTTCCATGAGAAGCTGCTGCTGCTGCTACTGCTAAGTGGCTGAGAGACTGCTAATAGAAACATACTCCCTCCTCATTTTCCTTTCTCAGAAGCAAATTTGGGTTTAGTCTTGTTTTCAAATCTAGACTGTAGGTCAATGCTTGCATACTCAGTTGCTCAGTTGTGTTCAACTCTTTGCAACCTCATGGACTGTAGCCCACTAGGTTCCTCTGTCCATGGAATTTTCCAGGCAAGAATACTAGAGTGGGTTGCCATTTCCTACTCCAGGGAATCTTCCTGGCCAGGGATTGAACCTGCATCTCTTGTATCTCCTGCACTGGCAGGCAGATTCTTTACCACTGTGCTTCCCTGTAGGTCAACAGAAATCCAGCAATAGATAGGCATTTTTGGAAAATAGATATCCTCCTGGATTAAAGGATATTGACCAGTTTTATTGTAACTTCCTGTTGTAACAAGTATAAATCTATTATTAAACAATAATAATATTTATCTAATGCATTAGAAACTGTAAAGACTTTTTGTTTGTTGCCTAATTTTCACAAGGACTCAGTGAGATAGCCATGATCTCTGTCCTCAGGTGTGGAAATGGAGGTGGGGTAAGAGATGATGTGCCCACTAGGGAACTTCACTAGGGTTGGCTAGAGCCTAGTGCAGGCGCCCATGAGTGTCCAGCATACCAGGCTTTGCAGAACACCTACTGGACCATACCTTGACCACACCTTGGCTCCAGGCCCTGACTCTGCAGACAACTGCTTTCCTTGGAAGGGGAAAAGAAAACAAAAGCAAAAGCAACAACAACAAAACCCCCAAAATGACAACAAAAATCTTTGTTCTGGCTGGATTAGAGGGCAGTTGCCTGATTGTCAACTTGGGTATATTCGGAGTTAAAAATGAACATTAGCAAAATTACTGAATTATTATTGCACAGCTATGCTGTAAGCCTGATGCTGCTGATGCATAAAAAGTCTGGAGGTTTATATAACTTCAAATTACCTCGAGATGCTGAAAACAAGTGGCTCTAATTTTTACAAAGTTTTACATATCTTCATTTTAAAATGTATTTATCTAAACAAGTGGTACCTAATCAAGAGTAGAAGCTTCTACACAGCAAAGGAAACCATAAACAAAATGAAAAGACAACCCAAGGAATGGGAAAAAATATTTGCAAACAGTGCAACCAATAAGGGTTTAATTTACAAAATATACAAACAGCTCATACAACCCAACTGACAAACGGGCAGAAGACTTACATAGACATTTCTCCAAAAGGGACATACAGATGGCCAACAGGCACGTGAAAAGGTTCTCAACATCGCTAATTATCAGAGAAGTGAAAATCAAAACTGCAATGAGATACATCACACCAGTTGGAGTGGCCATCATTAGAAGTCTACAAATAACAAATGCTGGAAAGGGTGTGAAGAAAAAGGAGCCCTCTTACACTGTTGGTGGGAATGTAAATCGGTACAGCCATCATGGAAAACAGTAAGGAGGTTCCTCAAAAAAACTAAAAATAAGTTGCCATATGATCCAGCCATTCGATTCTTGGGCATATAGCCAGACAAAATTGTAATTCGAGAAGACAGATGGACCACTGTTCATAGAAGCACTATTTGCAATAGCCAAGACAAGGAAACAATCTAAATGTCCATCGATAGATGAAAGAATAAAGATGCAGTAATATATTTTATATTTACACAATGAAATAGTACTTAGCCACAAAAAGAATGTAATAATGTCATTACAGCAGCACGGATGGATCTAGAGATTATTGTACTAAGTGAAATGTCAGAAAGAGAAGGACAAACACCATGATACCACTTACACATGGAATCTAAAATATGATCCAAATCAACATATCTACAAAACAGAAACAGACTCACAATATAGAAAGCAGAGTTTGGTCGTCAAGGTACGGGTGGTGGGGAGCTGGTAGTGAAGGAAAGGAATGGGAGTTTGGAGTTAACAGACGCAAACTCTTATATATGGAACGATTAAGCAGCAAGGTTCCACTGTACAGCTCAGAGAACTGTATTCAATATTCTATGACAAACCATAACGGAAAAGAGCATGACCAAGAATATATGAACATATGTGTGTTATTTGTTGTTGTTTAGTGGCTGAGTCATGCGTGACTCTTGTGACCCCATGGACTGTAGCCCTTCAGGCTCCTCTGTCCATGGGGTTTCCCAGGCAAGAATACTGGAGTGGGTTGCCATTTCCTTCTCCAGGGGATCTTCCCAACCCAGGGATCAAACCTGTGTCCCTGCATTGGCAGGAAGATTCTTTTACCACTGAGCCAGCTGGGAAGCCATATGTGTGCGCATATATATATGTATGTGTGTGTGTGTATGTACATAACTGATCCACTTTTCTGTGCAGAAGAAATTAACACAGCATTGTAAATCAACTATAGTTCAATAAACTTTTAAAAAATTAATATATTGTTTTCATATATTTTCTCCCTTAAAATATTAATTTTACTTTTGTTTATCTATGTTTTATAACTTTCAGATTACTTATTTTCTAATTTAAATTATATGTTTTTAGAAAATTCTAATTAGAAATGCACTAAGTTTTAGAAGTTTGGGTAACTTCTAACTTTCTAGTCATCTTCATTTGCTTATTATGTTAAATCCATTTATTGTCTAAATTAAATGATCAATTTAATTTCATTTTGGATCAATATTAGTATTCACATATTTAAGAAGTTTTATAGTTAACTATATTTCTAACTTAATGGCTTACCATATTTTTATTTTTTAATTTGAACTTTTTCACTTTCCTTTTTCATACCTTCCAAAATTTTCATTCTTTGGGTTAATTTTGCATTTCAAATGATTTATTTGAAAATTATTTTATTTATTTTTTAATTCAACCTAGGTAATACAGTTTAGAGTATTTTTATATTTTTGTTTCTATATATGCATTTTCTAATTTTCCTGTAATGTTATTTTATTATTTGCAAAATAATTTTAACATTTAACCTTTTTGCCAAATAAATAAACAAACAGATAAGTCCCAAAGAGCAGAAACCAAAGAGCAGAAAGAAATACTGAGGCAAATTACAAGGAAGTCAAATGATATTTCATGAGCCACAGTAAGATATCTGTCCCTTCAAAGAGGCAAGCCTGGCTCTTTCCCTTCTGTTGGCAACGTGCACTTCCGGCGGTCGCCATGGAAAGCAGCTGCCCTGTACTGTAATCCCCAGGGCACTGCTGGGGAGGAAGCCCTCTACAAGCCCCTGGGACCCTAGAGCCTGTCCTGGAGACCCCTCAACCCTGCCTTCCTTGCAGGCTGGCATCAAGATTATGCTAATTAACGCCAGGTTGCTTGTTGCCTGGTGACAAAGTTTCACAGCTGAGGAGGAAGAACCGGGACAACAGGGTAAGCTTTCCTCTGGTTGCACTTATTTTACATTAATTCTGCCAAACACCTCCTCTTTAAACTCTTTCTCTCTCCTCCTCTAAGCAAGCAACTCTGGAATGCAGGCTTCCCTGGTGTGCTTTATTTACAAACCCCAGATGCCAGCTGATTCATTACACAGCAGGGGGGAAGCCGGCCCTGAGCCCCGGGCAGGGAGGCACCTTGCCCGCGCCCTCAGGCCCCTGGGCCATGGACAAGCTTGGGAGGCTGGTGTGGGGACCCGAGGGCCTTGGGGTCACCGTGACTACGATCTTTCCGCGTCTGAGTCCCCTGGAGTGCTGTTTCCCGCCCCACAAGCAGGTGGAGACGAGTGCGTGTACCACCCCTCACCCGGCCAATCACCCCGTAAAGAAGCTTACTCAGTCTGGAGGCTGGAGTCTGCGAAGGGACCCTGCTGACTGCTGGCTGAGCTGGGGTTTAGAGCACAGTCTGTTTTTTGAGAAGTCTAGAGGTAAACCCTTTCTTTGAGTGATCCTGAACCCTGGGGCCCACAAGCACGTGGTTGAGTCTCAGGCTGGGGTGGGCCATGCCAGGAGGTACTCAGCATGGAACACTAGATTGCACACTTCACGCCCCTATTGCTACTGCAGGCTAAAGGCAGGTGCAAGGAGGTACTCAGCATGAAACACTAGACTACACACTTCATGCCCCTATTTCTACCGCAGGCAAAGGCAGGTGCTGCTACTTCGAGTCTCCAGGAGTTTGGATGAGTCACTTAGCCTCTCTGAGCCTCAGCTGCCATATCTGTTCAGTGGAGATCAAATCAATAAGTACATCAGGCAGGTGTAAGAATTAGTTATAGCGTCTGCAAAATGCCTGGCCTGTGTGGAGCAATTTGAAGGAGGCGGTCAATATGGTGCTGGTGGGTGAATTTATCAGCATTATTTGCCATCATAAAGGTGCTGCTGCTGCTGCTAAGTCACTTCAGTCGTGTCCAACTCTATGTGATCCCATAGATGGCAGCCCACCAGGCACGGGGATCCCGGGGATTCTCCAGGCAAGAACACTGGAGTGGGTTGCCATTTCCTTCTCCAATGCATGAAAGTGAAAAGTGAAAGGGAAGTCGCTCAGTCGTGTCCAACTCTTCGCTACCCCATGGACTGCAGCCCACCAGGCTCCTCCATCCATGGAATTTTCCAGGCAAGAGAAC
Source organism: Neotragus pygmaeus (assembly GCA_006410875.1). NCBI lineage: Eukaryota > Metazoa > Chordata > Mammalia > Artiodactyla > Bovidae > Neotragus > Neotragus pygmaeus. The sequence goes on from SJYV01002568.1 coordinate 1,049,845, forward strand.
TGGAGTGGGGTGCTATTGCCTTCTCCCATAAAGGTACTAGGAACCACATTACCATTCACAGAGTACCATTTAACATACAGTCACTTAGCATACAGCCATCACCTCAATTTTCACAGAAACCTACAATTTTCTAACCCATTTTGCATTAGCAAACTGAGCTCATGATTAAAGTCAGATTGTCAGTGAGGGTAGGGATGGAGGCCGGTTCTACTGGCCTCCAAGCTTCCACATTCCCCTTCAAGGTGTCTCGCAGCCTCACAGGTGGGCAGGTTTATAGCACAGGCTTTCTCGATGCTGGGGGCTTGTCCTACAGCAGATGGGGGTACCACACGGGGGTGCCCGCCAGTGCCTGCTGGGGTTTCCCTGAATCTGCACCGTGTCCACCCCTCAGCAAGTTCTCACTGGGGCCAGACGGGGCGTGGTGCAGAAAAAATGCAGGTATCACTGGACACTTGAGAACTGCCCCCCACTCTGGGGTCCTGGCTGGGGTGTGAGGCACTGTGCCTCAGAGGAGCTGTCTGTCTTTCAGATAGAATAACTCAAAATCTGCACCTGGGAGGCAGGGATGCCCCAGCAAGGAAGGACACTGGGCGGCGGGGTCGGAATCAGGTTTCTCCCCAGTTGGAATCCTGGTGTCCTGGCTCCAGGTCATCAGCGTGTGGTCCTGTCCAGCCATGGCTCCCCTCTGCACCCCGTTCCCCACAGCCACAACAAAGGTCTTCATGGCCCTCACTCAGCCTTACCGCGCCCTTCAGAAGCAGCCACTTCTGTGCAGGCCGAAGCTCAGCGAGGCTCCTCAGACTGTCTAGGGCCACAGGATGGCACATGGGGCGCTGGGCGGCAACCCCCGTGGCTCTGAGGCCCTGCACTTTTCTCCCTGCCAAGCCGCTTCTCTGAGCCCAGTTTCTTTATCTGCAAGGGAGGGCCTGGCTGTGAGAAAATGCAGTTGTGTCTGGCAATAGCAGTGCTTAAACCACGTTGATTGAAACTGAATTAGTTGGTTGAAACCGAATTAATGCTCACCTCTTGCGGTTTAAAGGTACCAGCACTGACTTTGGTTCTTTGCTTTCGGGTGTCAAGGTTGCTTTGTGTACTTTGAACATGTTGGTTGATGAACAAGGCATTTCTAGGCTGTTAAACTAATAATCTTAATATTTTATTTTAATTGTAAGGCACCTATTCCCTTTTGTTCCTTTAACAAATCCAATTAAAACAAAGCACTTTCAGAATTACAAAATAGATGCTATTAAACCAATAAGAAACCGTAATCTTTTGCTATTGGGCCATGTGACCCCCTGGGAACGTTTGCTTCAAATAAAAGTTGCATTCTTATTACCCTCCAGGGGCAAGGGGCCCGTTTGACAGATAATGGCTTCCCAGGCAGCCCTCGTGCAGCCCCACATAGGTGCTGAGGACAGAGAAGTAAATAACACTAGAGGCAGAGGAACCTGAACATGTGTAACGTAAAGTCCTTAGCGCTGTGTTGGTCAAATTAACCAGACAATCACCAAATGAAGTGAACCTTCCATACAGACGCTCTGTCTGCCGCAGCTCTGATGTCACAGGAGAAACATCCCGCCCGGAAGCCCTGGATTCAGTTGAGTGGCGTGAGCTTGGATAAACTGCTTCACACCCACCTCACCCCCAGGTCCTTATCTTTGGGTAGCAGGAATACTCCTACCTCGGAGAGTCATGAGGACTAAACAAATGGCACGCCGGAGGGCACTTGCTCTGTGAGGGTGGCGTGAAGGGCCTTTGAAGGCTGGGTGTGCGTGAGAGAGAGTGTGTGCTGGGTCCCGTGGAGGGGCGGACAGATCGTGGGTCGAAGGCTGCAGTTTGGGACTCGCGGAAGTGCATCTTACAAGCGTTCGCTTTTCAGGTGAGGCCACGCCATGGAATGCACTTCTGGTGGCAGCTCACAGCGTCTCAGGGCCCTGCACGGAGGCAGACACGCTTCCACCCTTGCCCAGGGCAGCAGAGGGCCAGCTTCTCTGGTGGGCATGTGGGGATGCAGAGGGCTGGTGTTCTGAGGCCATGCTGGATGACAGACAGAATCTCTAAGGAGGCCCACAGCACGGGAGCCCGGGGCACCAGAGGGGCTCAGGAACAGCAGATTTCTGTCTCCATCACCACTCTCTTGTCCTCATTTTTTTTTTAAGAGGTCAAATTATTTCAGTTTATTTTTATACAACATGTTATGGGAATATTGGTAAAATTCTAAGAAGATATACAAGTAGAATAGTAACATACAATAATTTTTAAAATTTCTAATACATGCTTTCCTTTTTTTTTTTTTTTTTAAAAAAAAGGATATGTATAAAATTTATTTAGACTTCCCTGGTGGCTTAGATGGTAAAGCGTCTGCCTACAATGCGGGAGACCTAGGTCCAATCCTTGGGTTGGGAAGATCTCCTGGAGAAGGAAATGGCAACCCACTCCAGTATTCTTGCCTGGAGAATCCCATGGACGGAGGGGGCACACACGTATTAAATGAACTGGCTGGCAGCATTACATGTGCCCTTTAAACTGTTTCCCCGTCCCTTCTCATTGTTGATCTTCAGGCTCTTACATGTAAATGACTCCACTAATGCTATTAAAATAACTTGAAATTCATATTATTCAACCACATTCAGATCTATACACATATACCTGCATCTGTGAAGACAAGAGCCCCACACACTGGCCCCTAGACAGTGGAACGACAGGCAACATGCCTAGGGCAGAGGCAGCTGGGGGAAAAGAGGGGCAGGACACTCTGGTGGGAGGCCCACACCCTTGGGCTTTACACACCCAGGCTTGTGGGTGTGTAACACCTGGGAACCGAGGCTTAGCTGAGCTGTGTTGTCTTGGGAACTTGGGGAAGTCACTTCACTTCTCTGCGCCTTAACTCTCTTATATTAAAAATAAGATGGACACTTGCATGATTGCGATGGAGGTTAGAGGTACAGAAAGGGCCCAGCAGCGTGCTGGCAATAGTTACTTTGGTACATATCACCTGAATGAAGAGTAGTAAGCGGCTCTTGACATCGCGAAGCATTTCCTAAACTGATTCCAGAAAGCCCTCACAATCATGGGGTCCCTGTAGGATTTCACCCCTCCTGCCTGTCACCCTCATTTCCCTCCAACAACTCCACCAAGCGTCTGCTGGGGGTACTGCTGAGAACTGCACGGAAATCTCTCTCCCTCTAGTCTGTCCGTTTCCTAGGAATAAAGAAAGCAGAGCTCAATATAGCTGGGGGCAGAAGTGAAAAAAATAAAAGCACTTCATATCTATACCTCCAGTGAGTCTATACTCCAAAAGGCAGATCTAGTTGTAGAAAACACAGCTCCTGGCCCAGAGTTCTGGGTTCTGGACAAATAGTAATTCTTTCCCCCAGCTCAGATGTCTCTTGAGTCAAACATCCGTGCCTGTTTTAGAGGTCTGGCCGAGGTTCTAGACATCCCATTGACAGACAGCGCCAGGGTGACCACCCACACCTCCCCCTGCCTCAGGGCTTCTCATGAGAAGGAGCAGCTCAGTCTGGGAAGGGGCGGGGACTGGTGATCCGAAGGCTCACGGGACGTCACAGCAGAGGCGAGGCTCTCCTGTTACCTATCTGTGAATGCGTCTTATCAGAGTCAGGAGAGAGAATAATGAATGACTTTTCAACGACTGACTTCACTGAGGGAAATCCGCATTACTTCCTCTTAAGAGATGTCCCACAAGCAAAAGATATTTCTCTCCTACACGACACAAAGCTTCCTAAGTTAGTCCCAAACACGGGCTGTGAAACAACGGTGACTTTGGGGGTTCCCGTTCCACAGGATGTCTGTCCTGGTCTCACTGCATCAGTGAAAAGGGTAAAATGATTATGAGATCATGTTAGCAAAATGTTTAAAGATATCATATATATATATATATATATATATAAAATTGTTCTTAAAAATATAAAGATACATGAGTGTGAAGCATCAGATAAATTCTAGTATTCCAGTGAAAGATAATGATCTTACAACTGAAAATGCTTGCTGATATTCTGATGGTTTTAAAATATAAGTTGCCATTAACATTTTTAATTTAGATATCCATGGGGTGTCCCACCATGCTGGTTGATTCACAATGACTAGATAGAAAAATTAATTAGAAATTAAAGTCAAACCAACTGGACCAGTTTTAATAAAGTATAAAAACCAATCGTATAAAAACAAAGACAGAACATTTAGAAACTTCTACTTGCGTTTCTAAGCTGTTCATGTGAAATGAAATCTATTATTTGACTTCCCTCCATCTGTCTCTCTGACCATCACTCTGTCTGTTCATCCATCTATCTGTCTACCTACCCATCTGTCTGATTATCTATTTACATTTCTTTCTCCCTATAATTGCCCTTGTGTGGACTGACCCTACACTGATAATTGAAGATTCTATGAATTGATAATGACAGGTCATCAATGAGATTTAGCTGTACTGAAAGATCATCTATTTCACACTTCCTTTGCCAATACGTACTCTTCTAGCCAGTGGACAGACCTAGGCAGGATGCTGACCATTCAGACGTGAATAAAAACATGGACGGATGTCCCTGGGCTCTGGGGGTTCCTGGCACTGGTGTGCTTCCAGCAGCTCTCACAGCTTAGAGGGGTCAGAATGGACCCTGAGCAGTACACCCTGTCTTCCCTAGCCAAGAGCAAGTGTCCCAGATAGATAAAGTAGGAGAAACATGAAGCGGGTCGGGGCTGAGCAGGCTTCTTCCCTGGGCTGTCTGGGGGCCTAAATGTGCTGAGAAAGAGGAGAAACGCGTTATCCCAGCTAGCCCCTTCTTGGCCTGCAGGTGATGAATGACTGAGCAGGCTCTGAATCAAAGCGCCCACTTGGAGAAGTCCTTGTGGACAGCTCCACGCTGCTTCCTCCCCGTCAGTCATCAGAGCCGAGAGGCTTCTTACCACGGTGCAGGTGGGCTGTGGGGAGCAGGCACAGCTGGGCTTAACTGGCTGGGTCTCCAGTCTATGGGAAGCATTCTTCCCAGCTAGGGCCTTCTGCCCTTACTTGCTGTGCTTGTCCTCCCTGAGCTGAACTTTGTCTTAATTACATGTAAGAAATACAAAAAGACAGCCTGGGCTTTTGGGGGCTCAGGAGAATCCAGTGGCCAGAATCAGTAACAATCCAGATTTTAACTTTTGGAGTTTAGAAACTGGCCCTGTTTATTGTTTACCCATATAAATAACACAGAGACTTGGTACCTAGTAGACTCTTGATAAACTTGCTGAATGAGTATATACATGAATGAATGAGTGCAGGGATAAGGTCATGGGCTTGGCTCAAGTCAGACCCAAAGAAGTAACAGGAATCATGGGAAAAAGAAACTGATATGCTTTCAGACCCGACTATGCTTTCAGAGTTGCCAAATAAAATACAGAACCATGCAGTGTTTGGGACATATGTATACTCAGAACTGTCCATTGTTTGTCTGGAGCTCAGATTTGATGGGGTGTCTTGCAATTTTATTTGCTGCATCTGGCAGCCTTACCAGGAGAAGCCACTGATGAGCATGACTACAGCACAGGCTCCCCATCTCAGGCTGTGTTTGTTTAATCATGATTTTCACTCAAGGGCAGGAGGCCAGCTTTTCTGATATGCTGTTCCCCACAGCGTGCGTGTCCATACACATGGTTGCATGCGTACATACCCGAGCAGTACCCACACGATACACATGTGGATGCCCTGTACAAGCAAAACATTCAGTTCAGTTTAGTTGCTCAGTCGTGTCTATTTGTGATCTCATGGACTGCAGCATCCCAGGCTTCCTTGTCCATCACCAACTCCCAGAGATTACTCAAACTCATGTCCACTGAGTCGGTGATGTCATCCAACCATCTCATCCTCTGTTGTCCCCTTCTCCTCCTGCCTTCAATCTTTCCCAGCATCAGGGTCTTTTACAATGAGTCAGCTCTTCGCATCAGGTACCCAAAGTATTGGAGCTTCAGCTCCAGCATCAGTCCTTCCAGTGAATANGGGAGCCTGGTGGGCTGCCGTCTATGGAGTCGCACAGAGTCGGACATGACTGAAGCATCTTAGCAGCAGCAGCAGCAGCAGCTCAAGCCTGATAAGTTAGTTCATCAAACTGAGGGGAATGGTGCTTATTTTCAGACTGTTTTTATTTGGAATAAAGAAGCGGATCTTATACTCTCTTCTTACAGTTGGTACCATATTGCATGCCAGGAATGGAAGGCAATGACGTTTTCCTCCAAGTGCATTGATCTACAAGGTAGGTCAGCCTGAGTTTTCTAAAAACACACATGTAAAAACTCCTTAATATCCCTTAGGCAGTGCACTTTTGGAGTTAAGTGCCCATTTTTCTCCTGCATGCCATGCTAGTATAGTATTCTAATTTTGCTTTTGTGAATGCATTGAGCAGTAGTTTGCAAACTGTGAGCTGGATCACCAACACCATCATTATCATCACCACCTGGGAACTTAGACATGTCAGTTCTCAGGCCCTACTCCACACTTAATGTACCACACATGCAGGGGATGAGGCTCAGAACCTGCATTCCAATAAGCCATACTGGTTCTTTGGATATATACTTAAGTTTGAAAATAACTGCTCTACAGGAGAGATTTTTGAGAGGATGACAATGTTGAGGACATGGATAGAGATAATGGAGATTGGGAAAAGGCAAGGTGGAAAAGGGGAGAAACTTAAATCTTGAGACTTGAAAGGGAGGTGGGGACCATTTGGCGGACGATTTGATCACAACCTTACAGAATCCGCCTGCCAATGCAGGAGACACAAGAGATGCAGGTTCGATTCCTGAATCGGAAAGAAAGGTCCCCTGGGGTAGGAAATGGCACCCCACTCCAGTATGCTTGCCTGGAAAGTTCCATGGACATAGGAGCTTGGTGGGCTACAGTCCCTAAGGTCACAAAGAGTAGAACACGACATCATGAGAACTGTTTCATTTCCTATATGATCCACAGAAAGATTAAGTGGCTTGCCTGAGGTCAGAAGCACAGTTAGTAAAAGAAATAACATTTGCTGACTCCTGACTCCAAGATGAATAAAAGTGGAATATTAAATAAGAAATATAGAAAGGACTTTTCCTATCTGTGAAGCACATGTCTTCTTTGACAACACAGTCCTTTCACGTAGTGAGTTCAGCATCCAATCAAATCCAATAACTCACAGACTTTACTCCAAAAGAGCCATTTTCAACCCACAGCTGTGAATGTTGATGTTGCTTTCCTATTTCTGGAGAAATCACAATCGATTACTGTGGCAGAAATATGCACATCTTTAGGTCCGTACTACAAAGGCTAATGTCTTACCATTGCAAAGAGCATCAAAATTATGTGAGAATCGCCTATAAAATATATCTTTCTGTATAAAAATATGAGGAGGCCTTTTGGGACCCAAGCTTCTGTGTCAGCGCTTCTCAGAATTGGAAGCACATTAGTATCACCTGAGGAGTTTTAAAAATCCTGAGACCCAGCCCAGAATAATTAAATTGAAACCTCTGGTAGTGGGACCCACAGAAACTCTCCAAATGATTTTGAGGTACAGCCACGTTGGAGAGCTAGAGTTCTATGCCCTTAACCCTAAAGTTGTTGTTGTTGTTTTTTAGCTGCTAACTCATGTCTGACTCTGTAACTCTATGGACTGTAGCCTGCCAGGCTCCTCTGTCCATGGAATTTCCCAGGCAAGAATACTGGAGCTGGTTGCCATTTCCTACTCCAGGGGATCTTCCTAACCCAGGGATTGAAGCCACGTTTCCTGATTGGCAAGCATTCTAAGCCTAAAGTGGGGTCCTTGAGTTGGTAACACTGGCATCACCTGGGTTCTTTTTAGAAATGCAGAGTCCCAGGTACCCTCCAAACTAGTAAATCAGATTTTGCATTTTAAAAAGATCAATAGTTGATTTATAAGCATATTAAACTTTGAGAAGTCCCAGCTTCTCAAAAGAAAAATAATTCTCTGCTGATTAGGTAATTTTTTAGCACACTGAAATTAAGAGAGGGAAATAAAAATTATCCAAAATCTCGCCATTGTTATTTCTTGCCTGTCTCTATAAATATACCATTTACATTATANAGAAAAATAATTCTCTGCTGATTAGGTAATTTTTTAGCACACTGAAATTAAGAGAGGGAAAGAAAAATTATCCAAAATCTCGCCATTGTTATTTCTTGCCTGTCTCTATAAATATACCATTTACATTATACTTTTGTACTTTGTATTTCATATGCATTATTCATACACTTTATACAGTTCATATCTTCATTTTAGTTGTTGCTACATCATGGGACACTGCTTTGGGAGAATTTTTCCACAACCAATTGAAAAAGTATTTGTAGAAAGTCCTACAATGTGTTTCTTATTTAGATGTAATAAAATTCAATTATCATTTGAAATTCATTTTTGAAGTCACCAATATTAAATTAATTTTTAAAAGTCCCACTCATATCTGATCCTAGGGGTTCATGCTACTGGTCTTAGCTTCTAGCTTCAGTGGGTAAAATCAAAGTGAGGAAAAAAAAATTTTTTAATGATGAATCAAGACAGAACAACCTCAACCTGCAAATAACACTTATAGAGATGTAATTTCCTTTTGTTTATTTTGTTATTCCCTGGTATCTTCATGTTTCCAAAAATTCTTAAATCCATTCATTAAATTTGCTTTAAAGAACANACTCAAGCAGGCCTGGGACTGGTGCCCCACCCACCTCTTAGCAGCTGGGTGGAGCAAGGTAGGAATGACTTTACCTCACCTGCCTGCATGGACAGTTTGGCGTGGAGGAACAAAGGGAATGCTAGGTCTGGCAATATTTGAGTACACTCTCAAATACTGTGTAGCATGATTGAGTGTGTGCTCTGTGCCACGCCTTGCACCTGGCATGAGAGTTGAGGCTGTGTGTGTTCATCGAAATTCTGGGGTGGATGTGCACTCCCTGGGCTGCATGCCCCCACCTCTCCCTACCGCATTTGAGGGAAGGAGGCCAAAGGGGGTGGTGTTAAAGTAAGATACACCTGGGCTCTAGTCTTGGTTCTGTCACTTCATATCAGCCTCAGTTTCTTACCTGTAAAGTGGGTTGAGAGTAAATGAAGGAACTGAGAGAGTGCACAGCACCTGGCACCTCCAAGGCACCTGGTACAGGCTGAGCTGACTGTCCCCTTGGGGCCAGGACTGGAGGAGGGGACCTGTGTCCTGGGAATTGAGGAGGAGCCCGAGGTCACCCAACACAGGCTGCAGCCCTTGTGTCCCCACCACCCATCAGATGTTCATGCAGGAGAGTTCCAGAACCACAGACTACCTGAGCAGCTCCCCTCCCTGCTCTTCCAGTGATAAGACTGAGGTTCCCAAATGTGAAGGCACTTGCCCAGTGTCACTGAGTCAGCAAACAGCAGAGCTTGACCTCAAGCCCAGGTGAGCTGCCATGTTCTGCTCAGCTGACACAGAGAAAGGCGTAGTTACTCCTACTGTTGTTTAGCCGCTAAGTTGTGTCTAACTCTTATGACCCCATGAACTGTAGCCTGCCAGACTCCTTTGTCCATGGGGATTCTCTAGGCAAGAATACTGGAGTGAACTTCCATGCCCACCTCCAGGGGATCTTCCTGTCCCAGGGATCAAACCTGGGTCTCCTATATTGGCAGGAGGATTCTTTACTGCTGAGACACCAGGGAAGCCTAGTTACTCCCATGCCTGAAGTCAATGGCTCCTTGACAGATCCTGGAAGCATCAGGACATCCAGCTGCCTCAGGAGACCTCTGCTCTCCTTTTGGAAATCCACCTGGACTTCTCTTTGGACCCAACATGGCCAGGGACCCTGGCACCCTCACCTGAAAAATGTCCTCAACCAAATATCTGGGCTTGACATTTAATGGAGCTCAAATGGTTAGGAACTAAAAAAGCCCACTCCTTTATGCAGTTAAGATACACCGGAGATGGAGGAGGGGTAGATTATCCAATACCAAGGACTAAAGGTCCTGAGAGGAGAAGGAAAGGGAAGCCCCCTGAGTGCACTGCCCAGATCTTTGCAGATCTTGAAGCCACAGGCATGCNCCCAGGGAAATGGAGGCAGTGCCCTCGTCTCCTGACAGCATGCTTCTCAGGGGGAACTTGATCCAAAATAGAAAATCAGCAAGCAAGAGACACCGAGTTGTAGAAAAGAAAAGAGCTTCTAGAATAGGCAGGCCAGTTGCATCCTCTTCCTAACTGTAGACCTTCCTCACTCCTGAGCCTCAGTCTTCTTCTCTTTATAACGGGGATAAGCCTATGGATCTTACTTGATTGTTGAGAATTAAAATCAGTATGTGCAAAGGTCCTGACAATAATATTTAATAGTTAACATAAATCAGGCTTTTCCTATGTACCAGGCACTGCTGTAGCACTTTAGAGTTTAATTTATACTCCATACTTCCCCGGTGGCTCAGACAGTAAAGCGTCTGTCTACAGTGTGGGAGACCTGGGTTCCATCCCTGGGTTGGGAAGATCCCCTGGAGAAGGAAATGGCAATCCACTCCAGTATTATTGCCTGGAAAATCCCATGGACATAGGAGCTTGGTAGGCTACGGTCCATGGGGTCACGAAGAGTCGGACACGTGTGAGTGACTTCATTTTCACTTTCAGTTCAGTTCAGTTCAGTCGCTCAGTTGTGTCCGACTCTTTACGACCCCATGAATTAAGAGTTCTTAAAGGGGGCTGTTTTCACAAATGAGGAAATTGAGGCACTGAAAATTTAAGAAAATTGTTTGTGGTAGAACTGGACTTCTAAGCAAGCCTTCTGAGGCTAGAATCAATCTGTCACTCTGTATGCGCTACTTTTCTGATGGTGAAAGTCCTAACTGTCCAAGCGGTCCTAGATATGGTAGCCCTATCACAGCTATTGGTGCAGAGGAGTCCACAGTTGAATTACAGTGTGAAGGACGTGAGGGACGGAAGACAAGGGGGTTGGAGGTGGAAAAAGGCAGCATTGCCTTCTGCTCTTCCAGGCTCTACCCTGCCTCTCCCCTCTGTGCTCATGCACATGGTGTATACACTTTCTCCTACCTGGGGGCTTTTCTGGGCCACTTTTGTTATACCACAATTATGGTAGCAGCGACTAGCTCCTCTGGGTCCACAAGGAGATGTAATATGTAAGTCATTATTAACTCCTCCCACCTTATTCCCTTATATCAAGGCTATATTGCTTCTGAGAACTCAGCAGTCCCACCCTAGGGATTCAGAGGATAACTCTAGGAAAAGATTAGATTTATATGAGGTAAGGGCACATATCCAACACATTACTCTGCCCCCAACACACATCCAGAAGAGGGTGTATGTGATAATCCAGGACCTAAGTCAGGGAACGGCATAGCCAGAGCGGCACTGAGCATCCTAAAGCCAACCTTGAACCTCCATTTCACATCTGGGAGCATGAGGTGTGAGGAGGGCATTCAATTTGCTGAAGGTCTTCGGCTAGGTTCCTTCTACTAATGGCCTAACTTCTCTCCTCTCTCCTCTTTCTCTCCTTTTAAACCATTAGAAGTAAAGCATTATGATTTGGGGGCAGTCCAGTATTCTTACATCATCTGACTGGACATTTTTTTCTCTTTTGACCAGAGTCTGTCTTCTAGCAGTTTCAGGAGATATTTCCTCCAACTGAACACCAGTCAATCAGAACAACATATTCAAACATACTCCTTACTGAAAGAACATGGCCAAGGGAGCAAAGGGTCCCAAGGGCAAAAAGATCACCCTCGCTGTGGCCAAGAACTGTATCAAGATCACATTTGATGGAAAGAAACGCCTTGACTTGAGCAAGATGGGAATCACCACCTTTCCCAAGTGTATTTTGCGACTCACTGATGTGGACGAGCTCGACCTTAGCCGGAATTTGATCAAGAAGATTCCTGACGCCATCTCCAAGTTCCAGAACCTGCGCTGGCTGGACTTGCACAGCAATTACATTGACAAGCTCCCCGAGACCATCGGCCAGATGGCTTCTCTGCTCTACCTCAATGTCAGCAACAACAGGCTGACCACCAGCGGGCTGCCCGTAGAGCTGAATCAACTCAAGAACATCCGCACTGTGAACTTGGGCCTGAACCATCTGGACAGCGTGCCCACCACACTGGGCGCTCTGAAGGAGCTCCATGAGGTGGGGCTCCATGACAACCTGCTGAGTGCCATTCCCAACAGCATCTCCAAGCTCCCCAAGCTGAAAAAGCTCAACACAAAGCGAAATCCCTTTCCCAAGGCAGAGTCATCAGATATGTTCATGGATTCCATCAAGAGGCTGGATAATCTGTATCTGGTGGAAGAGAAGGATCTGTGTGGGAATTGCCTGAAAAAATGCCAACAGGCCCGGGACAAGCTGAACAAAATCAAGAGCATGGCCACGGCAGTCCCAAGAAAGGCCATCTTTTCCACTTTGGTCTCACCCAACTCCATGGCCAAGGAATCCCAGGAAGATTGGAGGTGACCTGGGACCCTGACCCTAAGGCAGTAAGGGAAAAGGGAGGGGGAGGGAAGGTGACAATGGGCTGCATCCTCAGAAAACAGGGATTCTGCCATTACTGCAAAGGCTTCTCCAGTCAAGCCCATAAAATACCTTTCCCTACCTTCTTGGCTTGTGATTTTGTTGATCAAAGGGCTTTTAGTTCTTTGCCATTTCATACACTTCTGTATTCTCTCCATGCACACACCCACTCATACAGGCACAATAAATATGGAAAGGGCCATCCATCTCATTTTTGCCCCAGATCTCTCTTGCCTACAGCCTGTGGCCGGGCAGCTGACACAATCTTGTCTCATTATCACAGGTTTCAGGATCAACTACCAGTTCCCCAGTGTGGAGCTTTTTCTACTGGAATGCTTTGGGCCAGGGCTTCAAAAGTCAGGCATCTCTAAGCATTGGTTGGTAGCAGACAGATGGACATTTAGTCTTGGGGAGGAGACAAAACTGGGCCACAGAGTTGGGCAGATATTATCATTAAGCATTCGCATTAACATTTTGCGCTCAAAGCAGTCCTACTCTTTTCTCTTTTCTACATTTGCATAATTTGCTCTAGTAGCTTTCAGACTAAACCAGCAAGCCCTTGACTGTCTGTGAATGAATGAGGTTCACTCCCATCTAATTATGTGCAATGCTTTCCCATACCTTCGTGGAATAAGGAAAGGATGCACGCAAATAGGGGTTGCTGCAGTCAATAGATAAATACCTTACTGGGCACTGTGCCAGTGAGTGCAGGGACTGTGCTGTGGGGGAAAGCTTGTCCTGCCCTTTGCAACCTGTAGGCAAGGCAGGTAGAAAGAAGACAGGGCATGATGTCATTGTTTGAGGAAGTTAAGAGATCAGAGCCTAGTGGTATGCAGGGCTAACCTGGCACAGAGAAAATATGAAGTTTCTGCAGTTGGATCTGGGGCCAGGGAAGCTTTCCTTTTTACGTGCTACTTCCCTGGGCATTTTACTTAGCTTTGGTTCCTTCGTCTGTAAAGTGGAAATAACACCAGCCCAACTCCCAGGGTTGTCATGCGTCTCAAGCAGATAGCCCACAAGAGTGAGTACTCAGTATAATTCAGTTCTCTCTAAGAACTAGAGCTCAGGGCATCTCACAGCTTAGATCCCACTTTGGACAGTGCCTTGAGTCACTCTGGATCTGCTCGCAGAACTCACAATAGCTGAGGACTTTCTCTGTACCACTCACTGACACTTTTACACTGCCTAAAAGAAAAGGATCAAGGAAGATAACTTTAGAAAAGTTTGTTGTTTTAAATCAAAGGTTTCCTGTGCTGGCAGCAAGTTTTGTAGTCGTCAGCGGAAAAGCACTGAGAGATATTAATAGATATCAATTAGTTTGTTATGACTAATGTATTTCTTTTTCATGTTATATATACCATAGCAGACAGCATATTTCAATTTTTCACTCCTCACTGCTTATTTTCCTTAGAAATGCTTGACTACACTATTATACTTCTAAAATCTCTGAAGATACAGATTCAAAATTCCCTTTCTAGTTTTTCTTGTTTATTAAATGTTGTCTATTATAAAAGTAGCAATACCACAGCATAGGTTTAAATAGAGCAGCTTAAAGTATCCACAGCTCCACAGTATAAGTCAGCTATAATAGTGACAGATTTCCTTACTAGTTATTTTTCTGTGTATATTTTTATGCATAGTTAAAATAATAACACTCACATCATTTTTATCCTTTTTTGAAACACATGTGTCTATATGGTCTTAAAAAACCCTAATTTAAAACATCTGCAAGATAGTCAAACATAGATATATGTAACTAAGTTCTTGTTGGACATTTAGGTCATTTCCCAAATTGTTCTGTGATAAAGCCTGTATGATTAAAATCTTTAAAATATTTTGCATTATTTCCTTGATATATCTTCATTATTGCACATATTGTACTAAAGCGTATGTTTTTAAAGTAATTTTTGATATATGCTACTAAGTAGCTCGCAGAATGTTCGCACCCATTTATCAGTCTACCAGTAATAGAGAACTCATTTCATTGCATCCTTGTGAGTCCTGGATGTCATCCTTTATATTTTCTTCTTCATTTAAAGTCCAAAATGATTTCTGAGAATCCCTTCTATTCATGAGTAGAGGACACGTGACTGTGAAATGAATAATGAGATGTCATGGCTTAGGCCCAGGAGACCCCACTAGAATGTCAGGCCTTGAACACGTTCCTACGTAGTCTCCTGCTAGTTTATCTCTCTCTGACCCAAGAGGTACAGAAGTGATGCAAGGGCATTCGATCCAAACAAGAAGTGATGGCTAGTTATGTGGATGCTGCCCATTTCCACTCCTCCCACTTGGGACACTTTTTCTTTAGAATTAGTGAGGTAAGGAGACAGATCTGCCTGATCCCCCTACAAAGAGTCTTAGTCTGGAACACAGATTCTCCTTTACTCCTTCTCCTGCTGTTGTAACAACGTCCCCCACTGTGCTTGGTTTGCAAAATCTCTCTCTGGCACCTCTCCTGGGTTTACCTCCAACTGACACCTTTCGCCATCTTTGGTTTCTAGGTGCTTTATGCTACTTTTGTTCTGATAGCCGTGTCTCAGGAAGGGGTTTCCAGTGCATTGAACGTCACCAGGACTGAGAAATAAACGGGCAGGGGCCTTTGATATGCCCCAGGATACATTCACCTCAGACCTCCAGTTCATCAGGAAACCCTGGCAATACTATGGGTGGAGTGGGAGACAGGGCTCAGTTATGAAGCTTCCAAGTTTCATTCCTCTTTCTGTCAGGGAAAGATCTAACGCTGACGCTCCCTCATGCCCTAAAATACCACAGTCACCTTTACCTCCTAGAGAGGGCATTAGGCCCCAGAATACTTGATAGAAAAGCCACAGGGGTTTCTCTTTCCTCAAACAGAACAAAACCCTCATTCCTGCTAACCCAGTAACCACCCTCTCTGAAAGCCAGGCATGACCTAGGTGACCCTTGTGTGACCTCTGCCCTTGCTGTGTTTTTCCTCCATGATTTGGAGTAATTGCCTTGGCCTTTTGTGTCTTCATCCCCAGGATACGCTCAACATCACCCTAGAGTAGCTTATGGCAAAAACTTGAAGACTAATCATCTAACAAGAGTAAACAGCTCTGAAGAAAAAAAGCTCTCAGTTAGGAGAAGAGAGAGAGAGTGGCAAGGGGAACATTCCAGAAGCCAGGCTCTCCAGTGCTGGCCAAACCACTGACTTGTTTTTTAAATTAATTTTGCTTCTCTTGCGTTAGATCATCTGTGTGTGAAAATGATTTTGGGAAATACTTGGTGTGTGGTTTCTTTTTAATGTATATAGAGGAAATATTTAAGAAAATGATAGATATAAATTATAGACAATTAAAGATTTAAAAGAAGACTTTAAGACTTAAAATGTTTATGGACTTTACACTTCACTTTAACTGGTAAGATCCCAACACCAATTGCCTCTGATAATTAAGTATGTATAATGTAATACCACAAGCAACTAAAATCTGTACAAAGAATTTATACCAAAAATCCTCAAGAATATTATATATAAATCAATGCAGAATTTTAACAAATCTTTCAGTAATGCAGAGGTAGGCAGGAAAAATAGACAGAAATGTACAATAGAGAGAAAAATAGAAAACAAAAAATAAAATTTGGCAGACCTAACATGCTAAGGCTGAAACTCCAGTACTTTGGCCACCTCATGCGAAGAGTTGACTCATTGGAAAAGACTCTGATGCTGGGAGGGATTGGGGGCAGGAGGAGAAGGGGACGACAGAGGATGAGATGGCTGGATGGCATCACTGACTCGGTGGACGCGAGTCTGAGTGAACTCCAGGAATTGGTGATGGACAGGGAGGCCTGGCGTGCTGTGATTCATGGGGTCGCAAAGAGTCGGACACGGCTGAGCGACTGAACTGAACTGAACATCTTAATAATTACATTAAATGTCAGTTTCTTTATTTGTAACAGCTGCAAACTAGAAACAAGCAAATTTCCCTCAATAGGCAAGTGGTTAAACCAGCTCTGTTTATGAAGCATCTTATTTTATTCCTCTTTCTTTTCCGTCAAGGAAAGGTTTACTCCACATCATGGAATACTAAACAATAAGAAGGAACATATGACATACACAAAGCTTGGATGGATCTCAATGGCATTATTCTGAGTTTTTTAAAAAAGGTCTAGTTCCGAAGGTCACATACTCTATGATTCTATTTATACAAAATTCTCTAAATGACAAAATGGTAGAGATGGAAAACAGATCAGTGGTTGCCAGGGGTTAAGGATGCTGTCGGGTATTAGATGGTGGGCATCGTCATGAAGGGCAGCATGAGAGACGCCTTTGTGTAGATTCTTGTAACCACCACCACTGTCAACACCCACAATTACTCATATGATAAAATGACAAAGAACTATGCGAACATAACTGTATTAATGTCAGCTTCCTGATGTTGAAACTGTACTAGAGTTTCATAAGATTTAACCACTGGGGGGGATTTAAGTGAAGGCTGCATAGGGTCTCTCTGTATTACTTTTGCAACTTCCTGTGAATCTATAGCTCTTTTAAAATAAAAATATTTTAAAGATCATGTACACACTGCTATATTTAAAACAGATAACCAACAAAGACCTACTGTTCAGCACATGGAGCTCTGCTCCATGTTATGTTCCAGTCTGGATGGGAGGGGGTTTGGGGGAGGATGGATGCATGTATATGGATGGCTGAGTCCTTTCACTGTTCACCTGAAGCTACCACAGCATGGTTAATCAGCTATAGTGAAGTTGCTCAGTCGTGTCCGACTCTTTGCGACCCTGTGGACTGTAGCCCACCAGGCTCCTCTGTCCATGGNCTGTAGCCTACCAGGCTCCTCCATCCATGGGATTTTCCAGGCAAGAGTACTGGAGTGGGTTGCCATTAGAATCGGCCTGCCAATTCAGGATATGAAAAAGATACGCGGGTTCGATCCCTGGGTCAGGAAGGTTGGAGAGAGCATGGCAGCCCACTCCAGTATTGTTGCCTGGAGAATCTCATGGACAGAAGAGCCTGTTGGGCTACAGTCCATCGGGTTGCAAAGAGTTGGACATGACTGAAGCGACTTAGCACGCACAGACACATAAGGAGGCTCAAAGTCTACTGGAATTCGAATCTGCCACCATCTTGGGCTATAGTGGTTCTAACCAGTTTTCATGCGTCCTTGAAGGAGGAAACAGACCGAGCTGGACTCCATCTTAGGCCAGGCTGCAAACATTAGGCCGCACGCATGGTCACCCTTCCAATAGACTTTGAACTTTGTGCCCAGTGTCTATAGAAATGGCATACCAATGGAAAACCAGACCCCCCTGGATAAAAAAGCCTCAGGACTTGGACTTGGACTCTCTGTTGCCCAAAAGAATATGCTAATTATCTCTGTAACAGAAAGTGGTAAATTCCATTATGTTTATCTGGATATGACCATAGGCCTATTGATAAATATCCACTGTTTATCTAGGCTTATGACACATGAATCATGGGTTAACTTCGATGGTATCTCTCTTTTACCTTGTCCAGACTAGTTTCAAAGAATTTGGCGAGGTGGGTTTGAGCAAGTACACTTAGGGTATATAAGGTTTTCACAAAAACTGGCCAGGGTCCTTGGCTAAGAGGAGACTCTGCCTTGGGCCCGCCGGTGTAATAAACTGCACTCCACTATCTGCATTGTCCTGAGTGAGTTTGTTTCCCGGAATGCGTGGCTACAACATTTGGTGCATTGGCCGGGAAACTCCTCACTTTGAGGAGACAAGTCCCATTTGGGACTACTCTGAGGCTTTGTGGCTTGAATCTTTCAGAGGGGGGAAGGTGCCTCGCCCTTCTGGAAGAATTCTGCTTCTCAGTGCCCAGACTGTTCACGTTAGCAGGTAGTGGACAGCAACAGGGGAACTGAGCTCTCAGGTGAGGAGGAACCCACCCGACAAGGCGGAAGAGGGGGCCTGATCACCCCCCTGGGAGGGACTAGAAGGGGCATGGCCCCACAGGAGCCTGGAATAGGCAGGCAGCAGTGACTGCTTGGTACACAGGTTGACAAACATATTAGGGTTTAGGAAGGAAATTTGTGAAGGTCATTTAGGAGGTGTGTCCACGCCATTTTGGGAAAATTATTATCAAGCAATTGCCAGGGGATTTTTAGGATTAGAAACTTGGTCTTTGTGTGCTTGTATTCTACCCTCCCCCAGAAGGTGCTCTATCTGCTGCGAAACCCCCAATCCCTCAAACTAGTTAGGGTAGAAAGAAAAAAAAAAGTATATCAGTGAGTACGAGAAGCCTGGGATGTGGGGTATCTAATTCATCTGTTTTTTTATCCTCATCCAATTAAGCCTGCCAGGACAAGAAAGACATCTAAAACATCAACGAGAAGGAAATCTTACAGGATCCAGAGGGGGAAGAACTTCCCCCGAAACCATACTGAATGATGATCCCATCAACCAACACTCCTGTGGTGCTGAGAGCTTCCCCACAGGGAACGGACCAGAGGCCAGTAAACCTCCCAGAGCCTCTACTTTCAACAGTCCTCCCAACAGCCCCACAGGTTGTAGAGCTGCCATTCTGGCAAGCTCTGACCTTAGTTGAAGGGGCAACAGGNGCCAGATCATGTTAGCATCCCAAAGAAATGTCTGTACAGAAAGAAGTCCAAATGCTAGGGCACTATTTTTCAGTGAATCAATATAGAAAATTATATTCTTCAGCGCTTTTTGTTTATTTTTTTGTAAACAAGGGAATTAACTTCTTTGTTATCCGTGACCTTATTTATCAGTGCCAAAGGAAAGTACGTTTCAGAAAAAAAGATGTCCTTCACACCATCTGTTTCTTATTATCTGTCACTGGGAAATGTTGCAACCTAGCACAGCCATTTGGGTTTTCTTAGTTTCAGGACAATTAGAGAAGCTAGATCACTTTGGGTACCTGATAGCACATCTATCTATGTTTTTGTCCTTTAAAGGAGTTTAGGGGTAGTTCGTAAAGGATCATTATATCCCATATTTTGTTGTGAAACTATTTCCAGCCCTTTGTGGAAGGATGCAGATACCTTTAAATATAAAGATGTGTGTTTCTTCACATGTCTATTTCCTACGAACTTCCCTGTCCCTGTAACTTCAGCTATTCTCACATCTGCACACGGCCTTCCTGTGTTTAACATCACGGAGCTTTCTGGCTAGCAGACACATGTCCAGGGGGGTCCAGTTGGCTCTCTGTTGGAAACTCCTGTATGCTTGCAGAGCCTTGGCCCCCGCAGATGTCTGATTATGCCACCATGCTGCCTTCAGAATGGTCTGCTCTTGTACAATGGGGAGACACAGATGGATTACAGATCCCAGGCTACCCTAGGTTTTGCAGATTGGCCAAAAAGTTTATTTGGGTTTTTTGCACCATCTTAAGGAAAAACTCAAATGAATGTTTTGGCCAATACAATATTTTCCATTTGGGATTCAGGTCTGTAGACCCTCCTTGGAATTCAGATATGGAGGCAGCCATTGTCACTGAAATTCCAGGCAAAATTCTGGTACCCAAAAGATCTGGTTTCCTACACACGGGAGATGGTCTCTAGAGAGCATATATCCAAAGCATATATCCAAGACAGTTATGAAGAGCTGGGGGTTGAAGATATAAAAACCTATAGGTTAGCCAAGCATCCTGGACCAGGTGAAAACCCACAGAATGGACCATGCACCTCCTTCAGAGAAGAGAAGTTCACATTCACTAAAGCGTCCACAGTGCAGCTAGGCATTTTTAAGGACTCAGTGTGGAGACTGGGCATTATACTTGGTAATCCAAATTAAAAATGACCAAGTTCATTCCAGCCGTACGGCAATGGCTAGCCATGGCTTTCTAAGGCTGGGAGCCACCAATGCCTTCCCGTTTGAAACTCATGAAAGCACCCTTTGGCTGGTAGGAGAAGGGCTGGGAAAGGCTCAAAAGAGTTGAGAACACAGATGCCTGTATTTAATCAATTGCTCTGTACACGCCCAAAATACATAGCAGTTGATTCTAAAACTAAGCAAAGGAATTACAATGTATCAGACACTTATTATGAGCCCAAATCAGGCGGATCCTTAAGCCCATGGCTGGCCTTAGCAGCACGGCCTCCCCATGTGCCCTATCTGTTTGGGTGGTTCCAGACCCTAGGACCTGCTCTCCAGCTTCCTCATTTTGTCAAAGTTCGTCTTCCATGAGCTTGGGTATGTATTTCTCTGGAGCACCTCTGCCTTGAATTTCAAAGCATATATCCAATGACCTGAATGACATCTCCACCTGGATAGCTGACAGGCATCTCAAAATTAACACATCCAAAATGGAACCCCTGATATCTACTACTTCCCCAGAGTAGCGCTTCCTGTGGTCTTCCCCATTTCATCTTCCAANATTTATGTCAGAGAGTGTTTTGCCTATGTTTTCCTCTAGGAGTTTTATAGCTTCTGGTCTTACACTTAGATCTTTAATCCATTTTGAGTTTATTTTTGTGTATGGCATCCCCATCTCTTATCTGTGTTACTACAAGAGTTTCCTAACCAATCTTTCAGCTTCTGCCTTTGACCTACTGTGTTCTATTCTCAACACAGCAGACAAAATGAGTCTTTGAAAATATAAGTTAGGTCACAAGATCCCGCCAATGCTTCCCATTTACTGAGTAAAAGCGGACACCATGAGCGTGAGCCCCCAAGGCTTACATGGGCTCTGTCAGCTCTCCCGTCTCTGTTCCCACGGCCTCTCTGCTCCCCAGCCACTGCGGCCCCAGCCAAGCCCATTTCGCCACCCTTGAGGTCCTCGCTCTGCTCGTCCTTTGGCCTACAATGTTTTCTTCAGTTATCTGAATAACCTGTCTCCCCACTTCATTCAAGTCTTAATTCAAATATTAACTTTCTTGAAGAGGGCTTTCCCTATTCTCCTAAGATTTCAAACCCTCCTATGCTTTCAAAACCAACTAGTTTCTATACATATCACTCTCTAACATGCTTTACATTTCACTCATTTTGCCTTCTTTCTCATAAGACTGTAAACACAATAAATGGGGAGGTTTTGAGCATTTTCAGTGTTCCTCTGTCAAGCAACAGGCACCAGGCATAACAAGCCACAGATACATGATTGTGAATGACTCGATGGCACCTGTTCCATAGTCATTATAGGTATTCTGAACACAACTCCCCTTGGCCCGAGGCCTACATAATCCCTGAGAAAACCAGCGGCCACCAGCCTTTTACTATTCCCCTTCCTAACTGAAATAAAAGCACCTGCCCATTCAGCACTGGCTTCCAGAGAATGTGGTAGTGGTAAAGAGGGGCCTGGGGAAGGGGCTGTAAGCTTTTAAAGATGCTCCATCTCATAGATTCACAATTAGTGTCTGATTCACATATCATCATACATTTGCTTATTTACCTTCTGAGATTTCGGTCTCGGATAGCAAAGACAGAGCTGGGACTGCTCACACCCCAGCATGCAGCCCCGACACCGAGCTCGGGCCTAGGCTGACACTTCTATGGGCAACCTGCCCACACCCACTGCAGGCAGAGGGCAGCTTTCTGCCACTTTGGTTTGAACAAGCCACAGAGCACCCGGGACCTCAAGGCTCTGAAAGTTTCACTGGCAGAAGGACCCACGGGAGGATGCGGGGTGCACAGGGAAGGGAGGGTGAAAAGTTAAGTGGCAGGCAGACTGCCGCGCTCTCTGCATGCCTTCTTAAGGAGGATCAGGAAAATAAAGAAAATCAGAGCAAGGCCAACACCTTGCCCAGAGCGCATGGCTGGCCTCTTCCCTATATCTGTTACCTTAGATTGAGTGTGTCCTCAGTGAAGCCTTTTCCTTTCAAGCTGGGTTGGAAAGAGCAGAAGCTAGACAAAAAGGGAAAGGATTATTCCATCAGCAGAGTCAGGACCCTTCCACCACCAGGAAAACATTTTCGGAAGCAGGCTAGAGATCAGGCTCATTCTTGCCCTTCCAGTGAACCCCATCTGTCCCCAGATCTGGGTGTACCTCTGAGGCACCCCATTAGCACTCTCTACCATTAGATGCTCTGGCATAAATAATAGCAATGATAACGATAAAACAATAGTTGCAATCAAAACTATGTGTTTTAGAGACCTCTTGTGGGCTGGGCACGGGCATTTCCATTGCCGATTTCAGCCACCACTGCAGTACTCCAGGGACAGATGCCATCTGGCTTTCATGCTCCTTGAACAAGGGGGGGGCATGGTTGGTACCGTTCACTGCCTGAGCTATGGATGTAGAAGACTTCTAGCTCAACTGTGAAAAACTTCGTGCAGGACATAGAAATCATAAGGGAACCTGAATGTGAGGTTCAGCATTGCCTGTCTACTTCTTCAGTTTGGTTTGAAATGAAACTTGAATTTGTTTTAGGGGGTGATACAACAAGCAGTCCTTGGAAGAGCCTCGAAGGGAGAATCACAGTCAATGGAGATGTGCCCAGAGCTGGCTCAGATGGCCTCTCTGCAAGAGTTGTTTTCTCCACTCTGGCCCTGTCCTTGGGACCCAGCAGCTGGTCCTGGTGCCAGTGATAGGTCAGGGCCAGCAGAAAGATAAGGCTAGAATCTCTGAGCACAAAATGGCCTGGAACACGCAGGCCAGGGATGTCAAATCTCACCTCAGGACTTTTAGCCCCAAGTGGAGCTGAATAGGACCACTCCTCTATTAACCCAGCTTCTATGTCATCTGTTCATGGCTAGGAATCTACCTTTTGATCCCTTCTAGATTCTTTGCACATTCACATATCTCTAACTTTAATAATATAAATATAAAATTTAAGATCTAGCTTAAATTTCTTAGATTGATTAATCTCTTTGGAGAACGTTAAGTTAAACCAAGACAGTATGCTTCTCTCTTTAAGAAAAAAAAGATGATCCACGCAGAAGTGGGAAATCAGTTGTTAGGAATTCTTTCCAATGAAATATGAAGTCAGAGCAACTAAAATTGGCAACTGGGATCAAAAAGAAAGATTAAGCCAAAAAAAATTACTTGGAAAATTAAAAAATAAAGCCAGAAAATTCTGGAAGATGCATTAAATATGTTGTGTCTGCACATTTTTTTTCCTGCCTTCAGTTTTTACTGGAAAATTACTTCAGTTCATGAAATGGAGCCTGTTTCCCAGGATCAAGAGAAGGAGCTTTTATGGTTTTCTCTTCACTCTGTTCCATAACTCAAGAGTTCTGCAGGTAAGTTTTTTCTCGAGTCTAACCTAAATCCTGTTCACTGTGGGTGGAGAACAATCTCCTGAGAACAAAGCTATTCTTCTGCTGTTGGTTCATGATCAGTTTCCTTAGCAGAGGATTTTCAAACTCTTACCTTTTGAAGACCTTACTCCGATCACTGTTGTGGAAGACAAGAAACTTGGAATATCCATTTTGGAAAAAGATCTCCAGCGCAATGTCCTATAAAGAGAAACCCCTTTTACTGCTCTGAAGTTTCCTAGGATGGATGCAGACCTCCCTCTCCCTGCTCCCCTGCTCCCCTGCTCCACAGCCGACGCAACAGAGCCATGCTTGTGGGCCATCTGGGACTCTATGTTAGGTGTGGAAGGATTTCAGTCTAAAATGGACCCAGAGACATGAAAGGGCAAATCTCAGGCATGTGTCCTCTGGAAAATAGAACTTCAGAACTGAGAGACTGATTTCCCGTAGATGCTTAATTGGCAGAAGATTGAGACTTACTTCTGAAGTAATGAACATCCACCAAGAATCTCTCCTGCCTGCAAACCAATGAACTTATTGCCTGGACTCTGAGTGCACATGCCCACCTTGTACTCTTTGCCAGTAGACAGATACAGCCAACCTCAAACCCTCGACCCATTAGCCTGTAGCTCACAAAATTCCCCTGTTATTTTGGAATCAACTCAATTTCCAGTAGATTCAAGCTTGCCTCAGTTACCTCTTTCTTTTGGTTGACAAAGGCGACCCTTCCTAGTTAGTCCTTCCAATCTCCTACAGGGGATAAGAAGACTTTGGTAACAGTGATGAATTGGAGTCTTCACAGAGTAAGTAGCGGGGCAGGAGATCTCAGACCTCCTTTGACCGAAGAAGGAAACAAGAGCCCAACTCATAGGAAAAGTGAGGAGGGGACAAAGAGAGGAGAGTGCCCAGTGACATCTTCAGACACTTCTCCTGAGTCAAGGGTTTCACTTCCAGGACCAAAGGATCATCCTGCCAGAAACACTAGGGGAGCTGATTGAGTGAGTGGATGTAAACCTTAACCTGGGCAGCATCCTACACTGACCTGCAGCTTGAGACACAGGGGTTTTGCCAAATCCACTTTGCTGAGCCATTATGATGTGGCCACACGGACACAGCAATGTCACTTCAAGGGTATTTTGCTAACACCTAAATGAACCTGCCTGCATTCCGTTTTCCTTTCTTAGACTTAGAATGGTGATAGAGCGAGCCCACATATCGGATGAACCTCAGGGATGAGGTGGGGTCAGGGAGAGAATACTCAGTGCTTGAGGAAGGGCCTGGGAGAGGTGAGGTTTGAGCATGGAGGGAGAGATAGGGAGGGTGAGGGTCAGACTCAGAGATGGCATGCTGCATCCAACGGCAGTCAGGCCCCGCCCCTTCCTGGCTGGAAGCGGGCTCTTAACGTCCAGGTCATTAGGCTTCTGAGCACAGGGAAAGTATCTGTAACGATAATGCAGCACCCTTCTCCTCTGCAGATGTATCTAAGAGCCTCAGATTTTCCCCTACATACAGAAGTATAAATAACATGCAAATAGATGATGAGCTTAGAGTCTACGGAGCCCATGACTTGCCCCAGCAGCCTTGAGTGCCCAGGCTCTGACTCCCTCCTGGGAGAATCCAGGGCTGGGCAAATGGGGGCCTTGCACATGAAGCTCTCCCAGCCCCCCTTGGAGATGCTCGCACACCCTCCCATGCTGGCTCCCACCCTGTCATGCTAACCAACCATCTGGAAACACTCTCTTTGTACTGGGGAGAAAGACACTCACTTACCGATACCTAGTTGCTACCATGTATAGCATGTAAATAGACATACGATTACTAAAAAAAATAATTTTTGAGTACTTGCTATGTGCTCAAAATGTGCTAAGTGCTGTTTTATGTAACAGTGGAAAAGACAGGAGGTGGTGGCCTGTTCACTGGAGAGAAATGGAAGCCCAGACTGTGCAGAGCCATGCTCAGGACCGGGCCCAGGCTGGCCCTGGTCAGAACCATCAGCACAGGGCCTCCTCCACCCACCCCTTTCTGGCTCACCCTCTGAGAAGAGCACTGAGGGCTGGGCAAAAGCAGCAGAGAAGGAAGGAGAGGGAAAGAGCCAGTCAGAGCCGGCAGCTTGTCAGATCCTTGTCTGTGGAGGGCAGCTGATCCTC
The DNA here is from genome assembly GCA_006410875.1 of Neotragus pygmaeus. Lineage (NCBI taxonomy): Eukaryota > Metazoa > Chordata > Mammalia > Artiodactyla > Bovidae > Neotragus > Neotragus pygmaeus. Next base: position 1,075,648 of record SJYV01002568.1, read on the forward strand.
CCTAGAATATAAATAACAATGAGGCCTCCAGCAGGAGGGTCACAAGACAAAGAAGTTTACAAATGAAAGATAACTTATTCTGTTCCAGAAGGCCAAGCACTGTTTTGCTGGCCTATGCAGAATAGAGACCCTGCAGAAAGAATGGGGGAAGGGGCCTGGGCCCCTCCCCTCCCAGAAGGCCTCGTCTCTTCCTCTGCCAGGTGTTGGGAGGCCCTTGGGCACAGCTGCAGCTTTGCTATTGCAGAGGTTGGACTGTTGAGGGCAAGATGTGTTTGAGGCCAGTGAGAACCCCAGAGCTGTTCCTCCCTTTGCCACTGAGGTGATGCTTCTAAACCAGATGGTATGCCTCCAAGGTAGGGCATGAGAAGTATTTGGTTGTGACTCAGTGACAACAGAATCCTGCCTCTGGAAGGAGTTCACTCTGTTTAGCAGCAGATGAGCCCTTGAATACCCTAGACAAGGTTCTGGGATCCTGCTTGGAGGGGACAATCAGGAGATCTCTAAATCTCTTGGCCCAGGAAATGACGGAGCTTGCAGGTAGATGATTTGAGGAGGGTAGAGGGGAGAGGCAGTAGCCTGAGAGGTGTCCCTGTGGTCTGAACAGGGGAGACTGGCACTCAACTCTGTCTTCAGCTCTGGCATCAGGCAATGGAGCTGCCCCCTCCTGTATTCCTGAGTCTCCAGGCAGCTCAAGGGGAAAATAAAGCAAAGAGGCTGGATCCTAAGTGACATGGTAAGAGGGAGAAGGGCCCAGTGGCCAAACGGCAGGGACTGGGGAGAGGGTGAAGCAGAGGACAGAACTCTGTCCCAGCCAGGGGACCAGCCCAACACAAGCCAGGGGGATTCACAGGTGTCCCAAAGGGCCCTGGGCTGGGCATGGGTGAAGGGGTCAAGAAGGTGTGCCCGTTCAGATGGGGCCTTGATGGCACCTGAACTGCCATCAGGTCTTAGGGTTATGGTTAGGGAAGGGATGGTCCTTCCTCCGGGCCCCTCCCAGTCTCACCTGCAAGAGGAAGCGGGCCTGCCGGAGCTCCCTGAGATCGCCGTAGCTGTGGCGCTGGCACAAGTAATGGTCAGAGGACCTGTCTTTGCTGCACATGTTGAAGATGAATGGGTCGCTGATGCTGGAAAGAAAGCAATATGTGCAGTGAGAGGGTGTCCAGTGGGGGCTTGCTCACCTGCCTGAACCTGCGTTTCTGGAACACATCGGGGGATGGGCCAGCACCCACTTACCTGATCACCCCTGTCTGTGTCAGCCCTGCGCTGAGGAGTAATATGGAACATTGGCTTAACCAGAGCAGGGGACACAAGGCCAAGGGGTCTCCTTCAGGACAGACACTGACACAGGGTGCAGAGCGTACGTGCGAGTCGGGGTCAGAAATGGGTTGGTGACGCGGTGGGGGAAAAGTGAAAGAGATGCGTAGTTAGGTATGGACAAACTTCAAGTTCCCGAAACATGAGGCAGAAAGCTGAAGAGCCTCCACTAAACAGTCCCCGTTCAACACGGTCTCAGACAACACGGCCACAGGGGAACTTTTACTGTGATGTTCTTAACTAGGGAGATCACAGGACACTAAATGATAATCATGATATCGATTGACTGGGTCTTTGGTAATAGAAGTGGATTTCACTTTAAAACATACTTTGAATTGTCCCACATTTGTACGGGACCAATCCAGTTACCAGTTTATACCTGGAATTTGCACCCAAATCATCTGCTAGATTGCAAACTCTTTACCAGACTCAGCCCTCATCCGACTGAGCTGTGTATGTGGAGTCTACCCCAGTGCTGATATAAGACAGACTTTCAATAAGTATTTGCTGAATTTGTTGAAATTAAACAGAGACCTGATGCCTTAAAACTGCTGACTAAAAGCACCGATCATAAAAAGCCAGTTGGATGGTTTGGATTCCCACCAAATGAATCAAACGCTACATCTTGTGAGTTTGGCGGCCACTGTTACGTGTTGAATTGTGTCCCCCAGAAGATGTAGGTTGACGTCCTAATCCCCAGTACCTCAGAATGTAACTTTACTTAGAAATAGGTAAATAACAGAGGTAATAATGTGAGGTCATGAAGATAGATCCCAATCCAGTAAGACTGTTGCTGCTGCTGCTGTCACTTCAGTCGTGTCCGACTCTGTGCGACCCCATAGACGGCAGACCACCAGGCTCTCTCGTCCCTGGGATTCTCCAGGCAAGAACGCTGGAGTGGGCTGCCATGTCCTTCTAGTACCCTCCAATAAAAGGGAAACAGACACGGAGACAAACACACACAGGGAGAAGATGGCCGTGTGACTGGAGAGATGCGTCTGCAAGCCTTGGACCATCAGGGATGGCCAGGAAACACCAGCAGCTTGAAGAGGCAAGCAAGGATCCTCCCTTAAAGCTGTAGAGGGAGCACAGCCCTGCTGTCGCCTTGATTTCAGACTTCCAGCTTCCAGAATTGCGGGATAATAAATTTCTCTTTTTTAAGAAGCCACCCAGTTTTTGATACTTTGTACAACAGCCCAGAAAACCGGTTACACAGAAAACACAGTTACCCTATCCAGCCAAGAAGGAATCTCCCTCAAAGCAAAATAGAACCTTCTAGAAAGGGTCTGGCTTTCTGAGGAAAGTTACAAAGTACCTGAGTCCAATAGCTGCTGGAGGATTGGTAATGTTCTTGAGTTTTATTGGGGATGTTTTTATGGTACAACAGGGAGTCTCTTTCAAGGTCTAAGGCTGAACTATACTCAACTCGATGACAGTCTTTTAGAGAAACATTTCAGAGGTGACTTAGCTTTATTTTTAACTGGCTTATTTATATATCATCCTTAGTCTCCATGGTCAAAATAAGACTTAATCTCCATTGATCTCCCATGATCTAATGGCCCATCTCTGAGAACCACATCTCTACAAGTGCCAGCATTTTCTTCAGGTAGCAGACAAGGACTCAGACAGAAAACACTGTCTGGTTAACACACACTTCTTTGAGGTATGGTGACTAAAATTACCTATGCAGTTCTAAGGTAGTTTAATATTCTTGCTACTTTCCTACTTACATTCTAGAAAGGGACATTTCCAGACTTGAGCACACCCAACTTAACATCTGGGTTTCTATTAAAAGTGCAGATATAGTCAATCGGATCATGATTACATGCACCTCATAAACACAATTTAGCTAATCAATAATATCTTATCCAACACTACCCAGAGGCGGAGAGTGAAGCAATGGATTATGCGAGTCATTTCATGGGCACTCCATGCATATAGGTGGAGTAGAAAGCTTTCATCAGCTCTCAGAAAGGCGAGTCTGCAGACCCATTGTCCATATTGATCAGTATTAATAAAACATGAGCGATAAAATGAGATGAGTGTGCCAAGTATTAATTATGTGCCTGCCTTGAAAAAGCATAGAAGATTCACTGCAATCGGTGAACATTTGGTATGGATAAAAGATATAAGTTAGCAGAGAGAAGAAGGCAAGCATTTAAAAACAAACTTAAATCAAAGGAGGGTGGGCTGACATCTATCCTTCCACAATCCTTAAATTCTTGCTTCTTCACATAGGCTGGAAATAATATGACACCTGGGAGTTAAAATTCTTGCCTATTGGCAGGTAAGACTGGTTCCTCCATCAATAGTCTTAAATAGTGGTTCTCAAAGTGTGGTCCCAGACCAGTAGCATGAGCATTAGTTGCAAATTTGGTAAAATCTCAGGCCCTAACCCAGATCTGCCAACTTAGAAGCTGGGATGATGGTGGGCCCCAGAAGTCTATTTTATCAAGTCCTCCAGGTGAGTCAATGTAATTTAGCTTGAGAGCCATTGGGCTGAGGTCATCTTGTCATCACTTGAGCCTTGGATAACTAGAAAAGAAATTGGCATCTAAATTCCTTCACAAGTGATGAAAACATACAACTGACAATAACTAGCAAAAGTGAAAACACAATCAATTTGGTTTTGAAAGGCAGTACTTCATAAACACTAGAGAATTACTCAATAAGGGCTGATTGAACCCAGGTACACCAACTATCAATACATTTGATCCTAGAGAACAATCTCAGAATTTCCTGCCAAAGATCTCTGGTATTAGTTGGTATAAAAATGACTTCAAATTTCTACCCAAATCTCACTCATCCTTTAAGACCCAAACCTTAGCTCCCTTCTCCAAGTAGCTGTCCCTCACCATACCAGCCACATAGCATCTCTCCGAGTATGAACCCCGAAGAGTTCTCGCATAACATGTATTTTGTCGCTTGATGATAGTGTGCTCCGAACTCTTTCCAAAAGAACCTGGATATGCTGTTGATCGTATTATGGGCTTTGCGGGCATAAAGAGGCAGTGCCTGATGCCTTGCATAAGGATGAACAAGCAAGAAGTTGTTGACTCAGTTATACATATATATACATTATTTTTCAGCAGTATTTAACACAAAATTGTAAATCAACTATACTCCAAAAAAAAAAAAATTGTTGAATAAGTACACTGATGGGACTGGATTGTATTATCCAAATAACCTAAAGAGCGATCCCTTTTGTCCTGTGGTGTATTTCATAGCAGGAGAGCCCAAGGAGCTGCTGTATGGTCAACTGCTCCAGATTTTAGCTTCGGGGAATCCTAGTCACAGATGCCTGTGCCTGAAGGTTCTTCCGTTTTATCTCATGGCTCAGTTTCAGGCCCAAACCTGAGCTCATAGAAAGAACGAGGTGGGAGGCGTAGGCGTGGGGTGGCTTGGGGTCAGGGCAGAATCTGGCAAGGTCGGAGGGGCACTCACTTGGACAAGCAGTGGCGCGTGCAGTAGACGTCGCCCGTAGGAGAGAGCGTGAAGTTCTCGCAGATGTAGAAGTGCTGCCGGCCGAGCAGCAGGAGCCCCTCGAAGGCCAGGTGGCCCTGCACGACGACGAGGGGGTACTTCTGCGTCACCTGCAGGGAGAGAGGGCCAGGGTCAGGCCGTGCGCGCGCGAGGGAAGCGCACCCAGCCTCTTAGGGAGGCCAGGGGGGCGGCGGGGCGTGTCTGGTCGCCCGCTGCGCACTGGGAAGTGAGGNATGAAGATGTGTATAAGAGACAGCCTGCAGGGAGAGAGGGCCAGGGTCAGGCCGTGCGCGCGCGAGGGAAGCGCACCCAGCCTCTTAGGGAGGCCAGGGGGGCGGCGGGGCGTGTCTGGTCGCCCGCTGCGCACTGGGAAGTGAGGTAGCACCCTGTAAACGATGGAGCTGCTGCCCCCCAGCTGCGCTGCTCTGCACAGTCTAAGTGGGATTTCTCCACCCAACACCCTGCTTCATTACTTCACCTACCCAAGGCCACCGTATGGCACCGAGGCACGTGGAGAGTGTTTATTGCTGTTTTGAACACGTTGACATTTTCCCTCTCACTTTAAGCTCCTCTACAACCATGCAACACACTCCTCGGTAAACAACGAGGAAAGTTTTTGAGGTCTGAGGCATCACTCAGTTACAGACGTGAAGAAACTTGTCAAGGAAACATCTGGAAAGTGACTAGGACAGGATCGGAACCAGGTCTGCCTAGGACCACACGTGCAAGACTGGTACTGCTGTCTGCAAAGGCCAAGGCTGTGCAAGGCGTGTGCAAGGCGTGCAAGGCGTGTGCAAGGTGTGCAAGGCATGTGCAGAGGCGGCACCAGCTGTGCCCAGACCCCTCCCTTCTGGCTCAAGCATACTCTCTCAGCAGCTGAAGATGCTGGCAGTTTCCCAGAATCCCCTCAGCTAAAGAGAGTGCCTGTCATGGGTCAGGTCCCCATCTCAGTGGTCATCTGTCCCCAACACGGGCCAGCACAGAGGCAGAGGGACTGGCCCTTTGCCTCCATTCACTCTGAGCTTCCATGGGCTCAGCTGAGGCCTGGCCGAGACCGCAGTGAGGTCGCACATTCTGTACCCCATCCAGCAACCCGCACCCCAACAAACATGCCGCATGCACATCTCTGGCTCAGCGTTGGCTTTCTGGGGAGGCTGATCTGGGATGATGTCTTGGTATGAACCAGAGTCCCACATTAAGTAAGGACTAGTTGGGTCCTTACATAGAATAAATCTCTGAAGGAATGAGTGAGAGAATACATGAATTTTTGGTGATGGGAGCTCAAAGGAACCAGAGTAAGACCAAGGCAAACATTTTCTCAGGATAATTCTGTGCTAATTCCAGCTATACAAAAGAAAAACTGACTTTAAAAAAAAAAAAAAAACCTACTATATAACCATTGGGCTTCCCTGGTGGCTCAGATGGTAAAGAATCTGCCTGCAATGAAGGAGACCCGTGTTCGATCCCTGGGTCAGGAAGATGCCCTGGAGAAAGGAATGGCTACCTTGTTCAGTATTCTTGACCGAAGAAGCCCATGGACAGAGGAGCCTGGTGGGCTACGGTCCAGGAGGTCGCAAAGTGTCGGACATGACTGACTAACACTTTCACATAAACACTGTAAGCCTTTTACGCATAATCCTTACAACTGGGAAAGAAAAATTTTACTAGTCTAATTTAGAGATGAAAAAAAAAAAGAGGATGCAAAAGATGAAAAAGATAAGAATCTCAGCAAAGATGGGTAAATGGAAGAGCCTGGGGTTGAAGCTAAGCTCCCTGCTCACCGCTGGGAGCAACGATGGGGCAGCAGCGGTGAAACCTGGAAAGCTGCCGTGCACGCCCGTTCTCACACCCGACTTCACATGGGATTTAGCCAAAGTGAGGGACAGACGCGATAAACAGAACCCTTAACATCCAGTGGGGGAAGACACGTCCACCAACACATTATCAAAAACTGTGATATGCATTGAAAGAAGGAAAACAATACAGGTTGATAACGACATAGGCAGAGAGANCGACTTCACATGGGATTTAGCCAAAGTGAGGGACAGACGCGATAAACAGAACCCTTAACATCCAGTGGGGGAAGACACGTCCACCAACACATTATCAAAAACTGTGATATGCATTGAAAGAAGGAAAACAATACAGGTTGATAACGACATAGGCAGAGAGAAACTTGGAGGGGACATGATCTCAGACAGACTCTGAGACCTGAAGGATGGAGTAGTCATGGCAAAGCTGGAGAAGAAACTTCACGGAACAGGAATATCCATCTCAGAGCGCAGAGGCTAGAAGGGCAGATCTGGGGAGCAGGAGAGAGGTCAGTGTGGCTGGGGAAGCTGGAAAGCAGGCATGCTCAGGTCCTGAGGACCTAGGTGTCTTCATTTTCCTTGGCAGGCCCCCATGTACCCGTCAGAATAAAATCTGTGTGCACTTCTGTAAACCTGTCATCTGTCAACTCAATGTTGCAGCCTAAATAGAGACTCTGAGGAGGTAGAGGAAAAGTTTTGTCTCTCCTGCAGTATAATCTTCCGAAGACATTCTGTGCCTACATACTTTGTTTTATACATATTATCTTTTTTTTTTACACAAACAGCATATTCATACAGCTACTGGTCTGCATCTAGTTGTCTTCCTTAATAGGCCATCTGGGAGCCCTTTCCAAATCACTGCATACAGAGTTGTCTCACTTTTATTAAAAGATACAGATGGTTAGTTTGTACGGATGTGGTACAACCCTCTATTGATTTGTTTTCAAATCTTTCAACATTACAAGGGACAATCCTTGTGCATAGGCCCCTTTGAACACATATGTAAATCTGTAGTAAATCTTCTAAATTCCTAGAAATAGAACTGTAGGTCCAGGATGTGGACATTTTATATTCTAATCTAGTGCCAGATTGCCCTCCTGTAAGGCGACGCTAATTCACACTCCCACCAGCATTGTTGGAGGGTGTTTATGCTTCCTAGGCCAAACTGTTGAAGCTTCTTCTCTTATGCCTTTGTACAGAGGAGACTTCATCCTCAGGTTCACAGGNAAATGGTTGCTATGGCTGTGATATTAAAGATGAGAGTAAATGAGGCTCACGAAGATGAAGTAACCGGCCATTTATGTAGTATGTGGCCGTGTTGGGACTTCAGTTCAGTTCCGTGTTACTTTAAGACACGTGCTTCACCTTCCGTACTTAGATTTGTGTAAGAAAGCCCACCTCTGTGCTTGTACTTCAGGGAGAACCCCTAACCCTCCTCCAGGCATACCCAGAGGTCACACACACCAAGAGCCTGGAATCCCACCGCCCAGCTCCAGGCATGCCCAACCACGGGTTTCCTTGCTAACTGCCCAGCCTGCATCCTGGCTGCGCACACCACGCACAGTCCCACCGCTCCGGGGCTCACGGTGCCATGAGTATGCTTCCTCTAGGCTGGAGTGGTGGCCAAGGGGAGCTGATTTCAGGCTGAGGAGCGTGGGGACAGCTGGGACAAAGGGGTCAGTGTCCAAACACATCCACCAAAGCCCCTTATGAAGGTGTGGGATCAACCCTCAGGGTGGTCAGGCAGTGACAGGGACCAAGATGCTGAACCACAAGAAGGTCAGGAATTCTAAGTTGAAGTTGGCCTCCCAGGTTATTATGAAGGTCGATGCCGGACATTAGAACATATTTCATTTAACAGATTAGCAACATGATTTACATCTAAACATTTTGATGCAAGATGTATGGGCATTCACACACTTGCTCTAGGCCCATAACTTTAGGAGTATGCTGGGCTTTTTTGTTCCTTCACTTTTTTATGGTGAATAGAGATATCACCTCCCACGTGAATGCAAAAAGTTGAGTTCTCTCATGTCTGAAAATCTTTAAAGAGTAATCGTAATGGGCTGTGCTACCTTTTCATGATCAAGAAGCTCTTGTAAGATGACTTGTCTTTCCCGACATAGTTCTAAAAAATCTTCGGAGTGCAAGCTTTCATGCAAGGCGGGGAAGAAGGTCAGCTGGGTGCGGTCCACCACCTCGTCTCTCTCGCTCTCGCCTTCCTTCAGGGTCAGCTCATCTGCAACAGCAAAAGGGGACATGGGGTTTGGACGCGGGCCACCTTGCATCATGAGGGAAGTGTGCAGCTGAGGCCCGAGGCCCTGGGAGGAACGGCAAAGTCTCAGAGCAGCCACGAACGGTGTGGTTCCCAGGCTGTCCCTCCCTGTTTCTGAAAGTGGACACACCCCTCTGGCCTCAGTATGAGGTGATCATGCCTGCAGGCTGATTTACTCCAGAAAGTGTACCTAAGCCCGATTGCTCTAGCATCTCCAGTGACCACACGGCGACATTTCAAAATTTACCTTCATTGATCAGTAAAGCAGTTCCCTAGAGGGTCACCAGGAATTGCTTTTTCTCAGCTTCACTTTGTTCACTCTTTTTAAAAAGTGACCTTTTTCCTCGTAATTATGGAAAGTATCTTCTTATTGTAAAAAAGAAAAACCTTGGAAAACTCATGAAATTGGGAGAAATACAAAAATTGTGAAAAATAAAACAAATATTGCCCATGAAGCCAGAGAGAGTGCAAGTAACAATAGCTTCCATTTAGAGAGCACTTCCTCTATGCCGGATCCTTGAACGACATTTCCCTCTACTCCTACCTGGGAGTAGATTCCGTTCCATCATCACTTGACAAGTGAAGATGCTGACGCAGGCTAATTATCTGACTCAAGGTCATGCGGCTGCTAACACCTGAGGCAGGGTCTGCACTATGTCCCTCGTGAGAGCGTCTTTCATCTCGGCGCTGTTTGCCCTCACCGGCCACGCTTTGGTGTACTTCTATATCGTTTCTGTACACACATGTATACATGCAGAAATACACGTGTGTTCATGCTCAGCTGTGTCTGTCTCTCTGCAATCCCATGGACTGTAGCCCGCCAGGCTCCTTTGTCAATGGGATTTTTCAGGCAAGAATACTGAGGTCGGTTGCCATTTCCTCCTCCAGGGGATCTTCCTGACCCAGGGCTCAAACCCGTGTCTCATGCGTCTCCTCATTGGCAGGATGATTCTTTACCACCAAGCCACCTGGAAAGCCCCACGTATATGTATGCACACATGTAATTTTTGACATGATGAGAATTATATTGAATTTATAGCTTTTCTTTTCTAAATTTTTGCTCAAAAAATGTTATGCTGTGAACACTTTCCTATTCCATTAAAAGTTCTTAGAAAGGAACTTAAGTGGCTGTGTAATAATCTATTGTGTGACTTCCATAAATAACCTGTTTCCTAGTTTTTAGAGATACAACTATTATCTATTTCTGTACTCCCAAAATCTACTGTGCTGCAATCAGTGTGTGTACATAGAGACTTATTTCCTGCGGACGCACTCCTGGACACGTGCATCTGGGTGCCAGCGAAGCACAGACCTACGTGCCTCTCTAGGTCTTGCTCCTCCACCCTGTCCTGGGGGCTGCCTGCCTTGAGCAGCACGTTGCACATGGCAGCCAGGTCATGGGGGCTTCTGGTCATTTTCTTTGTGCCAGGATGCTCATCTCTTTGAATTCCTCCCTACCTGGGCGTCTCATATCTGGCTGAGTGACAGCGCCTGCCGCTCACAGCGACAGTCATCACGGGCTTTCCCCAGGCAAAGAGAGCACTGAGCAGGCACGGGCACCCTGGAGGCACGGCGGACAGTCACGCCCCTTTCTTTTCCCTTCCTGAGCTCCCTACTGGGAACTGGAGGTCCATGCTGGAAACGCAGAGAAGACCTGGGGTCCTAGGCGACCGGGGGGGCCCTCTGTTTGGTGAGCGAGGGGACTCAGCAGCCTGTGGCCCCAGCCCCTGCTTTCGGCCCGTGCATCCACTGCAGCCACCCATTCTGAGAAGGAGAGCAGGCAGACTGTCCCTCTAACCTTAGGGCAATGGCGCTTGAGCAGAAAAGAAGAGAAACCAAAAAAGGGGTGTTACAATGTCATCCCAAGTCCTGTGCTACAGTGGGATCCCGAATCAATACAGGGCTAGGGTTCAAGATCCTTATTTCTGGGCTTTGTGACTGCAGACTGGCCAGACAGCAAGCTCCACACAAACTCCAGGGCTGAGGCACCGAATGAAGCAAGTTTAATCAGCTCCAGGAAGTTGTCACTTGCTTAGAGAGGTGACGTTAGCTGCAGCCTAGGATCCGGTGAAACTTACAGACAGGGCGTGTTTGAAGCAAAAGGCGCACCCTTGGTGGAAACACAAAACTGAACACAGCGCGTGCGTCTGAGAGTGTGTTTGGTGTGCATTTGGATGTGTTCAGACCTTCCCTGGTGGCTCAGCTGGTAAAGACTCTGCCTGCAATGCGGGAGATGTGGGTTCGATCCCTGGGTTGGGAAGATCCCCTGGAGAAAGGAAGGCTACCCACTCCAGTATTCTGGCCTAGAGAATTCCATGGACTGTACAGTCCATGGGGTCGCAAAGAGCTGGACACGACTGAGCGACTTTCATTTTCACTTGAAAGTGTACGGGGCAAAATGATCTCTGAAAATAAACTAGATTATCAACATATCAATTCAATCAACTTCCTCCATGAGTATTACCTAAAAAATAAATATAAGGAATTCAAAGTACATTTTCAAACTGGAGAAATAATAATGACCACTATGTCTGTCATCTTTATAATCAGAGAATTCAGTGTAAGTATTAAATATCTCTTCCATCCACTTTTGCTCTAAAACATTTTCCCATTTTCCTCCGGGGTGTTTTAGGTCACATATTGAACATATATTTGTACTGGGCAGGGCAGTTTTAAGATTTCCCTCACAGAGAAAATTGGCAAGATAATTTTCCTGAGAAAACTTCTTATTGTTGCAATATAAACCCCAAATCCTTCCCTTAATAGAGTACTCATGTCTGCAAGAGCACACTGATGAAAGGTTTTGCATTCTCTACTCTTGCAGCATTCTTTTCCTACAGTATATTAACCTGATACCTTTAAGAAGATGTTAAATAAAGCAAGAAATTGGTTTAACTATTAAAGTAAAAAATAGATAAATTGGATACCTTGGTGTTCAGTGTTTATTTGAGAAACATTGCCGTTTCTGTCTTGGCTTTCCTAAAACAAAACCAGAGAAACAGAAATTAGATTTGGAAACCTGTGTGCCCCAGCCCCCATTCCAAAGATTTGCACAAACACTCACACGCGCACACACGCATTTGGCCCGTTCGAATCACTCATACGCTCAAGACTCAGATGCAAGTGCCAAATCCTAGAGGACCACGATGAATGCAAATATTAATGTTCCTGAGTCAAAGGGGAAAAAACCCACAGTTTTCCATTAAGTCAGATTTACAGTAATTACCAAAGATATGCCAGGTGGGAGTAGAGAGCATCCTGGCTGCCTGGGCTATGGGCCGCCCTGGAGGGGGACCGGAGACAGGGTCTGGGGCCGCCCAGGAGCCCAGAGGCCAGGTTCCACAGCCAGCCTCTAGCCTTGCCATCAGCACCATGGGTAGGCTGATTTTTCCTGCCTCCAACTCCTAAGGGATGTATTTGAGGGAAAAATACTATATACCACCAGATGTTTATTGATAATACATTAAAACTTAAAATGTCTACTGAATAAATTAAATATAATTTTTCATTAGGTTTTACAAAGGATTTAACGTGGGTAAAACATTCTGAGGTGATGGACTAGAGGATAAACTCAATATTGTAACTTTGGGTGAATGCAGAAGAAAACATCTTGAGTTCCAGGGTTTGGAAAGACAGCTTTTTAGAATCTCTTAAACAAGGATCATTCAGTGAGAACATGAAATGCTGTTAACAGGTTCATCCTATATTCACTACCAATCCAAGGATAATTCTTCATCATTTAAAAGGCAAAAACATTAGTTTGACCGAGATCCCAAGGACTGTCCAGATTTTCTTGCCTGGGAATCTAATCCAGTTTCAGTGTCATTTGGACTAAATGGGTCACTGGCTTGAGCTTGCATAAACAGCTGAGTTCCAGCTATTTCCACTGTACTTGATATGGGATTGCCTGTGCAGTAATGCCCGCATGAAGGCTGGTTATGACTGCTCTAAGACATGTAACTTGGGCATGGAGACTATGTCCATCACATTGCTCTTTCCAAAAGCTGGCATCCAGATCGTTCTAATGGACTTTTATGGATGTCAGCATGGTATTAGGTTGGTGGCGCTGGTGCTGTAGATATGAACCACTCGTATCTACATTCATTCAGACTGTAGTTAGAGCATCCCTTCTATGTACTTGGGGGATTAGTGATTCTTCTGTCAAACAGCATCAAGAATACATCACAGCACTCCTACAGTTAACTGCAGACATTCTCTTTCCTTCCTGGTCATGCAAAAGCACTCCTGATGGAAACATCAGACGGAAAAGCTAAGGAGACACCTCCCTACACATTTCCTGTCTGGAAGCATCCTCTCTTGTTGCATCTAATTGTTACCTTGAGCCTTTCTTGATTCAGGGCCTCCCAAGGAGATAAGCGTCTGATGCGTTTCCGCATACGAGCCGGTCCTTCTCTCCAATCTAGTTCCCACTGGGAGCAGGGTGTGGCTTCTGCCATCTGATGCCACAAGCCCAGCTCCCCAAAAAGCTGCTCCTGGATTCTGGTCCACGCTTTGGCCGCCTTGATATTGCCACATCTCCGTCTCTGGGAAGCAGAAGTACAGCATCACTCCTGGACACAGCTCCTTATCGGCCTGGCCCCAAAGCAAACCTCCTGGGATGAACAGACCAAGCCCCTCGTAACTGCCTGAAGAAAATAACCTCTAAAGGTAGCCGCAAGCACCTGCAGGGTGTGTAGTGAAATCTCTGGAGCCGGGACCAGGTCAAGAGAAGAAATCAGTTTGTCCAGCTTTGAGACCATTTAACTCAGGTTCAAGGAGGAGAAAAATGCTCTGCCCTTCGGCCCATAGAGCTTCGTGACTGCTGTGTGCTGCGCTGTCCAGAGTCCCCATACTACTCATCAGCGGACTGGGGAGCTGTTTGAGAGAACAGACACAGCAGCCCGCCATAGCCCCTGCCCCTCAAAGTAGTCAGAGGACTCTACCATGATCCCTAACCGCTCCTACTGAAAGCACTCCTTCTAGTGTCTGGACTGAAGGTGAGATGAGACTGTTCATGGAAGCCCAGACCTTTGACATTAGTGAACATAACCCCACCTAACACCTGTGAAGCCCTCGTGGTTTGCATATGTGGCCCTTGACTATTGTCCTTTCTGCTGGGGCTCCGCTGTGCTCAGTCACCCTGTCGTGTCCGACTCTTTGCAATGCTAGGGACTGTAGCCCACCAGGCTCCTCTGTCCACAGGATTCTCCTGGCAAGAATACTGGAGTGGGTTGCCATTTCCTCCTCCAGGGGATCTTCCCGACCCAGGGATCGAACCCACATCTCTTATGTCTCCTGCACTGCAGGCCAATCCTTTACCACTGAGCCGCTGGGGAAGCCCGCATCTTCTGCTAGAGCATAACTCAAACCTTTAACAAAATACATCAATGCCCCAAACCGCTTTTGTATGCCACATTGAAGTTCCCTACATCAGCTTTCAAGAAAACATTTCAATTCAGCAGAATCACCTTTGTCTGCAGGGTGAACTTTTGAAACTATTCATGTATTTGATGGTGTGCACCCTACATTTTAATTTTTCAGAAAGCTGAAAGGTGAAAGCGTTAATGACAAGAAGCACAGACCTTATAAATGTGACATAGAGAAAAAACTCATTGTCATATGTTAAGCTGAGCCCCTTACCTGCTCTATTTCATCTCTTCCAGATTTCCACATTCACTGAAAGTGAATGTGGGAACTTGTAAGTAATTTCTATTATCCTCATGGAGGAATGAAGTCTAGAAGAGGAGAAGTGATTTCCCCAAGGTGAGCGACAGCTAACCAAGCTAAGATTGAAACCCAGTCTGTCTGATTCCACAGCCTTTAGCTGCAGCCTGCGTGCCTGAATCCTTTCCTAGGGCCCTGGTATCATTTTATTAAGTCCTACTTTCTGCCAGTATTACTTCAAAGACTGGCAGGCTTAGAGGTAGACCCTGAAAATCTGGACTATTTTAATGGGAAAATCATTCCCACAGCTTGCAGACTATCTCAAAACCAAGACAGATGGTATAGTTCTAAGCATGTGGTCTTTGGTGTCAGATGAACTTGGATTGTCACAATATTTCTGCTTTTCACTCTCCACTAAATCTGAAGGAGACTCAGAATCTTCATCAGTCAAATTTGGTTAGTAATATTACGGCAATAATAAAACCATGGGATTATATAAGAACGAATGAGACAATATTTTCAAGAGTTTAATATGGTGCCTCACAAACTTAAGCAGTTAGTATTATTGTTGTGAATAAAGCAAATCTTATTTCAAAACAAGATTACTTTGTTTCTCCCCAGTTCTTAAATTCATACCCAAAATGATCGTAGCATTTTACAAGTACTCCAATTTTTTAATAAAAGACTCCAGGAAAATAATGACTATCCAAAGTCTTTTATGAACACTTGTTTGGGGAGAATATTTCAGCTCCTTGGAGACTATTGTTGCATTTGTAGTTCCATACTGAGCTTCATAGAGGATGAACGATCCCAAGCTACTGGGTTGTCCAACTGGAGTTGCAAATTAGTCTTTTAACGTCATCCCTTCCACCTTAAGACTCCATCTGTGCACCCTGGAGGTTCATGTCCCCGAGTCTTCACCGCAGGGCAAACGTGTTTTCTTGAATATTTGCAGTCAGACATACGAGTGTCGGTGATAGGATCCCTCATTCATCCCTCAGAGATGAGCAATTGTTTAATCCATAATAGAAGGCTATATGTGGTCCCAGGACTGAGAACATGACATAACTAAATAAGCAAAAGTCCTGAGTTTCTACACCTGCAAGGTGTTCGTAATGCCCATGCTTGCGCATAGGGTAAAGTCTCTTTCAGTTCAAGCCTCGAATAGGCCAAATGCCACATCAGGCCCAGAGGCAGGGATGCTGGTGAATTAAAGGGAGCTATGATTCTTGGCTAAATAAAAACTCTTGGGTAGCCTCATTGAGGCTTTCCTCTTGGCAACCAGCCCTTGTCTACGTCCAGTCCCAGTGCTGGAGTATGGCTGACCTGACTTTGGTGGGTGATGAATGGCTATAGGATGGGCTAGTGAGCATCATTTATTGGGATTGGAACTGTTAGGGTCTAGAGAGCCCATACACAGCAGACTGCAAAGAGCTGGATGTGTACATACTCAAGGCCACAGCCCTGCTCTTGGCAACCTTATGTCTATCAGGAGAAAGCACAGATGTATCTGCACCTGGGGTAGACACAGCTTATAGGCAGGTGACTCTCGCCATGTCGTGAGCGTCCGCATCTCCAGTGACCTCTTGGGTGCAGGTAAAATGCTCAGTTGGAGAAGTTTTATGTAACTTGTTACTGAGAGCTGTGTGGGTGAGGGCCTGAATCTCATTATCTCCACCCCCTTGGGAGGACCTCATGGAATGTACTTAGGAGAAGCTGTCCTTGAAGAACACGGCATATTTCATGGGCCCGATTTCTTTTCAGACCTTGGACTTGACTTCTCAGGAAGTAGAGTGAGGCTACATTGGGAAAGTGTGCTGTTGCTTAAAAGAAAGCAGGGTGAACGCTCCAGACCCCACCATCTCCGTCAGACAGTGATAGCATCTGCTTCCTTTAAAACATCAAAACAATCTGTCTTAAATATTTAAACACTTGGAAAGTGTCCTTATGGATTAGCCTCAAAAGGCTGATTTTCTCAAAAATACCTCATTCAACAGTAAAGCTCTGCACCACTTTCTCAAGCACTCTCTGAGCCCCAGACAGGCCCCAGGCTGAAAATGAGCCCGGCTGATGTTCAGGAGACTGGGCCCTTGCCTTCTGGGCTCGGAGCCTCTGCTGAGATTCCGTCCTTCCCCATGAACTTTCCACCTTTCACATTTCAGCAGAAATCCACCAAATAATACAGAGCACAACTCTCCTAGCCATGAACAAATCTTCCAAGCATTTCCAACCACAGGAAGAGAAATGGTCACTGGTCTTGATTAGATGCTGATTTGAAAGTTTAGATAAACAGTGTTGTCTGTCTTGAAATGGAACAAGTGTGATGAGGGATATTCCTAAATAAAGGTTGCAATCCTAAATGACTCATCTTCTTTTTCCCCCAATGGCAACCGAATTTATTAATTGTATTGCTAGTTCTGAATGAAGTTGGTGAACTCAAATAGTGAGACACTGACATGCAAGGGCCTGTCCAAGGGGCATAGATAACAGAGTCATGCCTCTAGCTCCCAGCACAAGGTCTGAGGCACCCTGGGCTCTTGATGCCTATTTACTAGTAGATGAATGAGTAGATAAGTGAATGGACACACTGCCTATCTCTTCAGCTGCTGTCACTGTGGATCCAAATTTCATGGCATAGGTCTTGCAGATAGAACTGACTCACTGATGATCAGCTATTGCCTGAGCCAATTTAAAGTTTAAGCCAAAGGCTCTCGTGAATCTTTATTTCACGTTCAAGGTGGATTCCAGTCTACTGTACAGAGAAAGATACTGTCTTGCTTCTCACCTGTACATGATCTTTGTATAGAGATGCATATAGTTCTTGTCCTCTTCGTCTGTAGTTCTCAATACATGACACAAAGTCCTGGAGAAGAGAGAGAACAAGTCACAGCTAGTAACAATTGTGATTTTAGATGAGAACTTCCTGCTCTGGCCAAGCACCAGAGGAAGTAATGGTCATGGGACTTGTTGGTCAAATCATTCACAACCTCATGAATACATGAATCACCTATGCTGTTACATACACATTCAGATTCACATACATGTTCATGGGTTACTCTTACCTCTAACTACACTGAACCAGGTTATAGCAGATAAATCTTCCTCCCAAGAATAACTAGAAAAGCTAGAACATAATACTTCAATCAAAAGGGAATTCTAAAAACCGTTCAGGTAACATATTTTTGGAATAAGACACCCAACAATAGTAGAATACACAAGCCCCCACAAAATATGTACTGAGATAAACTACATGCCCGACCATAGAACAAACTCCAACAAATGTATAAAAAATTGAAATGTGCAAAATACATTTTCTGATCATAACAGAATCAATCTGAAGTCAGTAACAGGAAATCTCCAAACACTTGGAAACTAAACAGTATGCTTCTAGATAATCCATGGATCAAAAAGTAAGTCTCAAGGGAAAGTTTACAAAATATATTGTATTAAATAAAATTGAAAGTAGAACATATCAAAATTTGTGTTGCATAGCTAAAACAATGCTGAGAGGGAAATATATGTCACCAAATGCATACATTAGAAAAGAGTTAAGTTTTAGAAAATCAGAACAGATCAATAACAAATAGGGAGACTAAATAGTAATCAAATATTTTCCCTCCACATACCAAAATGCCCAGGACTAGATGGCTTCACCAGAGATTTCTATCAAACATTCAAAGAATTAATATCAAATCTTCTTATATTAAAAAATATATATAAGAGGAAATACTTTTCAACTCATCATAAGAGGCCAGCATCACTCATACCAAAGCCAGGCAAAAATACCACACACAAAAAAAGAACACTAAAGACCAATATCCATGATAAACACAGATGCAAAAGTCCTCTATAAAATACTGGCAAACAATTCAACAGCACAAGAATCAGATACCATGATGAAATGGAATGCATCCTTGGGATGCAAGGATGGTTCAATGTATGCAAATTGATTAAAAAGATAGCAAGAGAATATTACAAACAACTAGATACACATAAATGTGACAACTGAGATTAAGTGGACAAATTCTTTACAAAAGCACAAGCTACCAAATCTCAACCAACATAAAATAGATCCCTGGAATAGCATGTAACAGTTACGGGAATTGAATTCATAATTTAAATACTCTCCCCAAGTAAATTTCCAGGTCCAGATGACTTCACTTGAGGATTTTACAAAATATTTAAGTAATAATTAACATATATTTTACAAAATGTCTTCCAGAAAATAGAAAAGATGGGTACATTTCCCAATTTGTTTTATGCAACTAGCAGTATATTTATAACTTTATATCACAACCAAACAAAAATACTACAGGAAAATAAACCTAACTTTCACAAATAGAGATGCAAAAATTTTTAACAAAATATTAGCAAATAGAACTTAGCAATACATAAAAATAATCACATGCAATGACAGAATGGAGTTTATTTCAGGAATGCACAACTGGTACATACCCAAAAAACAATCATTGTAATCTACCATATTAGTAGGTTAAAATAGAAAATGACATGATCGTATCTGCTGCTGCTGCTGCTGCGGCTAAGTCACTTTAGTCGTGTCTGACTCTGTGCTACCCCATAGATGGAAGCCCACCAGGCTCCCCCGTCCCTGGGATTCTCCAGGCAAGAACACTGGAGTGGGTTGCCATTTCCTTCTCCAATGCATGAAAGTGAAAAGTGAAAGGGAAGTTGCTCAGTCATGTCCGACTCTTAGCGACCCCATGGACTGCAGTCCACCAGGCTCCTCCGTCCATGGGATTTTCCGGGCAAGAGTACTGGAGTGGGGTGCCATTGCCTTCTCCATAATCATATCAATTGATGCTTAATAGTATTTGAAAAAATTCAACACTCATTCACTATAAAACTCTCAGAAAGCTAGGAATGGAGGAGAACCTGATAAAAATAATCTACAAAAACTCACAACTAACATTAGATTTAATGCAAAACAATAAATCCTTTCTCTCTAAGACTAAAAACAAAGATGTATGTTTTTATTGTTCTCATTCAACAAATTGCTAAAGTGTTCAGATTTTATACCAGAAACACAATTCAGAAAAGGAAAAATTAATGAATTTGATTTCATCAACATTAAAACTTTTGCTGTACAAAACTCCTATAAAAATAATGTAATAATTAGCTACAATCTGGAAGAAAATATTTGCAAGTCACATATCCATCAAAGGACTAATATCTGGAATATATGAAAAAATTTAAAACTTAAGTGCAAAAAAAGTTTACTAGAATACATGCAAAAGATATGAATAGACATAAAGAAGATATGAAAATGGCAACAAAGCACATAAGGGCCATGTTCTACATAAATATCCATTAAGAAAATGAAAATAAAAGCCACAATGAGATATCACTATACTTCTATCCAAATGGTTAAATTGAAAAGATGACAACAATGAATGCTGATGAGGATACAGAGAAACTTTATCACTCATCCTTGCTGGTGGGAATGTAAGGTGCAGCCACTCTGGAAAACAAGTCAGTAGATTTTTTTAAAAATCCAGTCAACCACCATAGGATCCAGAAGCTGTAACCTCTGGGGATTTATCTCATGAAAGAAAAACTTATATTCACACAACCAATCTGTACATGAATGTTTATAGCAGCTTTATTCGTAACAGACAAAAACTGGAGACAACCCAGATGACCCTAAATAGGTGAATAATTAAAGAAATGGTGAAACATCCATAATGTGGAACACTGCTCAACAGTAAAAAAGAATGAACTGTTGATACATACAACAACCTGGATGAATCCAGACAGAATTATGCTGAGGGAGGAAAAAATCCCCAAAGGGCAGCAAGGGGAGTGATGGAGATATTCCTTGCTGTGATGCTATATTACAGTTTTGCAAGATGATACCATTGGGGGAAATTGGGTAAAAGTTATATGAGATCTCTCTGTATCATTTCTTACAATTGCATGTGAATCTACAATTCTTAAAATAGAAAGTTTAATTTTTAAAAAAGTCATTGAGGGCTCTATCTTCAACATTTGAAAAAAAATTAATTCAGAGAACACATATAATATTTTAAATCAATAAGATAAAAAAAGACATTCAATGGAAAATTTTAAAAAAGAAAAAATTGAACAGGCATTTCATTAAAATATATGTCAATGACCAACACAAATATAACAAAGAGATCAACTTCATTTGTCATCTGGAGGATATAAACTAAAACCACAATAAGAATATCTAAATTCAAATAGCTAATAATGTCATGTTTTGATTATTTCATGGAGCAACTAGAACTCTCTTACACTGCTGAATTGGTACAACCATTTTGGAACATAGTTTGGTAGTGTCTTAAAAGATGAGTATACACATACCCAGTGAATCAACAACTTCATTTCTAGGTGTATACTTAACAGAAATTCATGCATGTGTATTCCAGAAGCCATGTGAGAATGTTCACAACAGCAGTGCTTGAAGTAGTCCCAAAGTGGGGACAATGCAAATTTCCGTCAGGAATAGACTGGATAAATAAATTATGATGTAGTCTATATTATATCCTCTACAGTAATGGTTCTCAAAATGTGGCCCATGAATCCCTAGTGGCTCTCTAATACCCTTTCAGGGAATCTGTGAAGTCAAAACTATTTTCAAAATACTAGAACACCTTTGCCTTTTTTCACTGTGTTGATATGTGCACTGATGGTCCAAAAGCCATGATGAGTAAAACAATTTTCATAGTCCAAACCAAGACATTGGCACCATCTGCATGGTACTCATTGTACATAGTCCTCATCAGCAGGAATTCAAAGGGAAAAAAAATCTTCATTAAGAACGTCATTGATAAAAAAGTGCAGGATTAATTTTATGAAAAAATCTTCATTAAGAATGTCATTGATAAAAAAAGTGCAGGATTAATTTTATGAAATCTCAGTCTTTGAATACACTTTTAAATCATCTATGTGATAAAATGGGAAATCTACATAAAGCACTTCTGAATACCAAAAACTATAGTGGTCATTTCAAGGAAAAGCATTTGTATCATTGTTAGAGTTGTGAGCTGAACCCGTGACTTTTGTAATAGGACATCATTTTTATTTGAAAGAATGTTGTTGTTTAGCTGCTAAGTCAAGTCCAGCTCTTTTGCAACTCCAAGGACTGTAGCCCACCAGGCTCCTCTGTCCACGGGATTCCTCAGGCAAGAATACTGGAGTGGGTTGCCATTTCCTTCTCCTGGGTCTTCCCAACCCAGGGATCAAACCCTTGTCTCCTGCACTGGCAGGTGGATTCTTTACTGATGAGCCACCTGGGAAGCCCTTGAAAGAACGACTAACAGATAAAACTAAAGTTATGAAGACCTGGGCGTTAAATAAAACCACTGACAGTATTCTTTGCCTATAATAAATTCTGGGCTTTCAAATGTCAAATGTTAGAATATTTGAAAACTTGTAACTGCCTTTGTGAGCTTGACAGTTTCTCAGTAGATAATATTTTTCTGATAAGATTGGTGGTGTATGAATATGATTTTTCCACATTACATAATGAAACATATCAATGTTTGGGAGATCTTTCGACTCAGGAAACCAATATTTTCACTATTTGTTACACACATGTTCCAAATCATGTATGGGTTAAAATATCCATTCAAACTGCAAGATAATAAATACATTTTACTGTAACAGGGTACAAAAATTTCACTGATAAAAGTTTCAAATAACTTCCAAGGAGCTACTACTTGTTGAATTTTGGTGTAGTATCAAAGAATAATATCTATAATTTTCTGAAAAGTTTATTAAAATACTCCTTTCTTGGGACTTCCCTGGTGGTTCAGTGTTATGACTCTGCACTTTCAGTTCAGAGGGTGTGGGTTCAAACCCTGGTCAGGGAACTAAGATCCGACAAGGCCACACAGCATGCCCCCCCCAAAAAATACTCTTTTATTTTCTAATTTCATANGCATCACATTAGATACCATAAATCCTCTGGGGATTGAGTCAGAATATAAATAAACACACACACGGGATCAACATAAACAGGATATGATACTCCAGTAATAATGCAAAGGCAGCCGCTGACCCACGACAGTTCCTTTGCGTCTAGAGCAGCCCCTCCGTCACCACTGATCTTCCTTCACATCCTTTCTCCTCCTTTTCCTCCTCCTCCTCCAAGTCTCAGCTCAACTTCAGCTTGTTAACACTGTAATTATTTCACCCATCTAGAAGGTCAGAGGCATATTTTTTACTGTCAGTATCCTCTGGTCTTAAGCCAATGGCCTGGGATATGGTAGAAGGTCCATGAATGTGCATGGAAGGTTGAGGAGGGAAGGTCCAGATCAGAACTGAGTGTTCAGTAGATGAGAGAGACGGTGGTAGAGATTCATATGCGGATGGAGTCACAGACATAGACGTCTTTTGTGATGCCTAGAAAAATGAAATGGCACTTGACAGCTGGCCCCTACCACCCTCTTCCTGCACCACTCTCACATTCAATCTCTGTGACCCACTTACACTGATCTCCCTCTGTTCTCAAACACATGAACTCATGCCCGCCATCAGGCCTTGGCACTAGCCGAGTCCTTTTCGGGAGTTTTCATTCCCCAGGTGTTCAACAGCTGCTCTTCCCTCTCACCTTTATTATCACTTACAACCTATGGCATGCACGAGTTTGCCCCTAGCCTGCACACCAGACCCCAGACAAAGAAGTCTATGAGTCAGGAACCATTTGCAAGAATCCATCTGATGCTCAAGCTCAGCTCCTCCTATCTTTCCTAATTAAACCAGTAGATACTCTAGCATCCAAGAGCCCCTGAGAGACCTCCCAGGCCTGGACTCCATGCTGTGTGCCTGTTTCCACTCCCTTCTCCACGTCCAGGCACATTTCCTTCCGTGACAGGCCTGGAGCCAAGTTTGCACCAACCCCCATCGACAACAATGATGAGAATAAAATTTCAGAACTTCCTGTTCTGAGACTTTGAAAGACTTTTTTAATTAACCAAAATGGTTTCTCATAATAGATGGGTCCCAGGGTGAGAAGGCGGCTGCAACTCACGCGGCAGGCGCTTCGCGGCCGAGCTGGGAGTGAGGGGCTGGCGGCTGTGATGGCAGCGGCGTCTCGGGGGGCCCCAGACTGATTCTCCACCCCACGACCATCTGTCGTTTTTTATCATTTATATAGTTTGGGACATTTCTGTCTTATGAACTCTGAAGCATTCTGCACCAATGAATATGTTTAAGTTTTAAATATTCAAATTTAGAGGAATAAATAGTCAAAAAATGTGCTTTCCCCAGCCAAAATCATAATTTTTAAAAGTTGAAAGCCTTTCCTGTAATGATGTTACCCCACTCCAACCACAACATAAGTTTCTGGAATGTAGGCATACCTCACATTAGGAAATCTAATCTATAAAAACCTGAACCTCAAAATAGATTCCTAGGTATAATTAGCCTCCAAAGTAAAGGACTGAATTTAGTTTTCAAAAGGATTCAACCCAGCATTTTTCAAGTTGCCAAGTTCCTAAGCAAATTTCGGATCTATTAATTTATAAAATGTTGACCTATCTACATTTTTTTTTCAGAAACGCATCTACTGTAGTTCTTCTTAGATATAATCTAGCTAGGGAGATAAATACCTGGGCTTCAAGGATTGGTTAAACGTAAGGTCCTGTGTTATTCATCTCTATATTCTTAGTGAGGACTAGTATATCGTCAATAAATCTGTGTGCTATTGGACTACATATGATAAAGTATTGATTGCCTTTGATGTGCTCCCCTTCTGTGGAGCACGGTGATGCAGCCATTCCTTGGTGCCAGTTACACTGACCAGCAGGAGGCAGGACCAGGAGCCAGCCACGGGACCAAGTAAGTTATTGTCAGTATTAAATATTCTTTTATTCTGTGGCCTTTGCGTTCTTAGTAAGTCATGATATAGTAGACCACATTAAGTTTTAAGAGTAAAAAGTCGATAACGCTGATAGAGAAATTCTACGTGCTAGTTGAGATGGGTACTTGCTGCATGTTAGGAGAAGGTCACCATCACGCACTTTTAGCAGAAGGATGCCCTGGTCAGATCAGGGTCTGTGCTAGCCTAGCCCTGTCCTTTGCATGAATTGGAAAAAGAAGCCCTCTCTGGAAAGATGGTGCCCTTCTCCCAGGCCAACATAGACTACACCACAGCTCACAGCTTACCAGTAGAGCTTGGGGATCGGTCCCAATAACGCCCATCTCCAAGTGGATCCCTGGCCCCATGCCAGTGAGTTTCTCAGCATGGTGTCACTGTAGTCTGGCTGGCCTCAATCCACTGCCAGTCGCTGCACAATGTCTGTCCCACCCCAGGCTCCAGAACATGAGCCTCTCTCTGGACTACAGGGATATCAGCACCCACAATGATGATCAGCTAGCAGTTCATCGGGCTCTACTCGTGGCCAAGCTCTGACACTGATCATCTCAAGAGGACAAGAGGCAGTCCTCTCTCTCTGCATTTATCTGAAATCTTGTACCTATATAACTGAGGGGCCTGGATCTATCACTATCTAAATCCATCCCTGGAAAAAACTATCCAAGAAGTAATATAAAAGTTTCAGTATCCTGAGAAGACTTTTCCTATTCCCTGAACTGATGACATCAGCTAGATGGTAAGACGGCCCAGTGTCTTCTTGGGAGAAGATGGCGATCGTGGCATCATGGACACTGAGAGCTCACAGTGAAATGTAAGCTTTAATACAGCACAGGAATTCTGGGGTTCCATCAGGATCATTTGAAGAAGGGAAGCCCTGGGGCTTGGACAAGGTGGCTTCTTTCTTGGGAGCCTCTTTTCCAGCAAATGTCTAGAGACTGTGATGTTTCAGGAAAGGTCCTAATCCAACGAGGTTACTGTATTCAGCACGACCTCAGGCCCATTTCATGAGAAACCAAGGGGCTACCCTCAGAAAGCAGAAAAATGTGAATCTGCAAACAAGAAGTCCAGACCACACGTCTGATCTGGGCAACTTCCCTTTTCCCTGGGTGCGTAGGGACACATGCTCTGAGCAACTCATTGATTGTTTTCCAAACGGAAAAAATACATTGAAAGAGTTGACCTAAAATGCCTTTAAAGGGCAAGCTCAGCCAGAGAATTTAAGTAACAGAAAGTTTTCAGGAAAAAAAAAATCAATTGCGATATTGTTAAACACAAAGGGCACAAACACACACACTAAATAAAATGATCAAATATGCACAAAAGCACAAAACACGGTGGCAAATATACCAACTAAAGTCTCTGTATACAGCACTGTAATCACGCAATGATTCAAACATTGAACAAATGGCAACTTTAATATATACCATTAATAGCAAAATGTCGGCTTTACTGATGAAAAAAAAACCTAAAAACTATGTTGCTCTAAGCAGTTTTGAAATGAATATCTGATTCAAAACCTCCCCTGTGCATATAATCGCATGCTAATTTACATTTTAATTACTTCCTAAGAAATCAAAAGCAGTTGTTGACAGAAGAACATAATGTCAGCTTCACGGTGCAATGTTGGTGGATGCTTAATGAACTTAATTAGATAATTAGTGATGTTAATTATCCTTCTATTATGAAGATAAAGCTGTCTCACAAATGATGCACTTGGTAAAGAAACATCATTAAAGGTATCAGTGTTTGCTTTGTTCGTTTACTTCTATTTTTCAAACTCTTGTAACAAGGACTTGGGATAGCCTGGTAATATTTCAGCCTCTCTTAAAATTGGAAAGGAAAGCCGCTGTTGCCATCAGCCTCACATTGTGCCTACCCCTCATTCTGGATACTGTGTGTTGGTGACGGGACTGCTGTTTCAACCCCCCTGCTATGGGGACCTAAGTCTGTGGCCAGTTGTGGTATGGAGTTTCTGTTTCACAACACATGCTTCCTGTGGGCTCTAACATCTATTGTTTTAAGAATGGGTCATGTGGGGACTTGCCCGGTGGTCCAGCGGTTAAGACTCTGAGCGCCCAATGCATGGGGCCGGGCTTCCATCCCTGGTTGGGGGAGTAGATCCCACATGCCGCGACTAAGAACTTGCATACTGCAACTAAAGAACCTGCATGGTGCAGCAAAGATCGAAGATCCTGCAAGCCATGGCTAAGACCTGGTGCAGGGAAACAAAACAACATTTCAAAAAATAAAATAAAAATTAAAACAAAGAATGGGATGCACATACATGTGTGAGCATGAATGTCTGTGCATGTGTGTGTCAAAAAGAGAAATTAAGAGAGGAGGTGTCTTGGTTGAGTGCCCAGACCACTAGAAGAGAGCCTGAGGGCTAATCCTCACTCACACACACATACACACGCACACGCGCGCACGCGATGCCCTGGCCTCATGAATTTCCAGGGGCCTGCAGTGCTGTGTCCCCAGCTCCGTCACCAGGATGCTCTCCTGCCCTGCGCAACCCCACTCTGCATGTGCTGTGAGAACATCTGCATGCCTGACCAAAGGCTATGACACATCACACACGGACTTTACTTTCGGATGAAGTGAAGTAAGACACTTCAGAGATTTTAGCAATAAGACACTGGATTTCACCATTTTTCTCTTTCTTGTCCCTGAACACTACCACAGCCAGAACTTAATGGAGGTCCTTTCTGCAAGTATTCTAGTCCAGACACACCATAAAGAGCCCTAAGACCAGGCCGGGGATGGTGGCATTATTTGTAGGGTCAGTTATCTCGGGAAGAGCATCAAGAGAAAGTGTCACTGGCAGCCTTACCCACCACAATTAAGAAAACCAAGATTCCATTTAATAGACGGTCTCAGGAACAACGTTCACATCAGTAGAAGCAATGCACACTTTCCAAAGTCTTTTGTAAAAGACATGTGCTGAGTGCCTAGTCCCAGAGTCAGGTCCGACTCTTGGCGACCCCGTAGACCGTAGCCCACCAGGCTCCTTTGCTCATGGAATTTCCAGGCAAGAATACTGGAGTGGGTTGCCATTTCTTACTCTGGGGGATCTTCCCGACCCAGGGACTGGACCCACTTTCATTCATTTCTGAGTGCTTTTATTTCTCTAAGAGCTGCTGCTGTACTGCTGAGTCGCTTCAGTCGTGTCCGACTCTCTGCGACCCTATAGATGGCAGCCCACCAGGCTCCGCCATCCCTGGGATTCTCCAGGCAAGAACACTGGAGTGGATTGCCATTTCCTTCTAGAATGCATGAAAGTGAAAAGTTAAAGTGAAGTCGCTCAGTTGTATTCAACTCTTAGCGACCTCTTGGACTACGGCCCACCAGGCTCCTCCGCCCATGGAATTTTCCAGGCAAGAGTACTGGAGTGGGCTGCCATTGCCTCCTCCATCCTCTAACAGAGTCCTGTTTAATTACTGGCTCACAAGGCTTCTCCCCTACCAAGCACAGCAGGGCTTACGGCAACTGTGATTGCTCATGAAGCCTGTGTCTGCAGGCCTCCTCTTCTCCATGGTTTCAGGGGCTCGTTTCTCCAGCCCATTCCTCCACCGATGTGCTGACACAGGCTATCTTTCTGCCGTCCTGCCCCACCAGGAGAATGTATTATCAAGACCTCACCAATCTCTGGGTTCTCTCACTCCTTCACTTTCAGAAGCCCTCATGTGTCTTCATTTTCCCTCAAATTTAAGCTGTGCTGTGCTAAATCACTTCAGTTGTGTCTGACTCTTTGTGATGCTGTGGACCATAGCTCGCCAGGCTCCTCTGTCCATGAGATTCTCCAGGCAAGGATACTGGAGTGGGTTGCCACTTCCTTCTCCAGGGGATCTTCCCAACCCAGGGACAGAACCCGCATCTCTTACATCTCCTGCACTGGCAGGCAGATTCTTTAGGACTGCATCACCTGGGAAGCAAATTTAGGCTACCTGCTTGCAAATATCTCTCTTTAAAGGCACATTCATCTCCTGGACAAGTCCTTTTCCTCCTGCCCATGAACATCTTGTTGAACTTATGACAAGCTTAAGTAAAAATAGTCCCCATGATAACCTGAATTTCAGATTTATAAAATTTCCTACACTCTCTTAAAAGGCTTCCTAGGGGTTGCAGTGGTAAAGAACCCACCTGCCAGTGCAGAAGACACAGGAGACATGGGTTTGATTCCTGGGTCAGGAAGATTCCCTGGAAGAGGAAACGGCAATCCACTCTGGTATTCTTGCCTGGTGGATCCCATGGACGAGGTCGCCAAGAATGGGCAGGACTGAGCGACTTGGCATGCACACGTGCACACTCCTGCTTAAAGATTTCTGTCTACAATTCGTGGAGCCTTATACAAAGGTCATAGGTGCAAGGCCTCGTACTGAGGACACAGATGCAGAGCCCCACACCAAGTCATCTTGGGAACTGACTGAACCCCCACAGCAACCGTTGCCCTGAGCCCCCTTGATCTAAACCATCCAGCTCCCTGACTCCATATTAGGTAAAAACCCTTCCAATCACCTGAAGACATCCTTCCAGCAGGAATTTCCTTTGTCTTGAGGCCACAGAAACAGGCTCGCTCTCCCTTGAGTCTGCCTGCTGTTCTAACAGTCGGCCCTCCCTGGCCTGTTAGGAGGTCTGCCTGCTATGCCCGTGGCGCCCTCTTTACTTCTGCTCTTTGTTCTTACTAAACTCACTCTTTCTGGAATACTCTGGCCCGCAGACTACGGCATTGTTCATTTACAGTGGAGCATCTCTGGGAATTCGAACTTCTGATTTCACCGTTGCTTTTGACTTCCTTGGTTGGTCCCCTGGACTCTACCACTTAACTTCTCCATTTTTCTAAACCCATTCTTTGCTATTATCAAAAAGTTCTTCCCAGCACTGCGGCCTTATGATACATTTCCCAGGTGAGTGAAACCTGAGGCTTCAACCTCAAGGGCTGCTCACCCCTGGACACAAAGGAACCAAAACTCTAAACCGGAAAACATTGTGTCCCATCAGACCTCACCCTCCTTCCTGAAACAGAGGCTAGCGGTGCCTTCAGCATCAGCAAGACTGAAATCTCGCAGCAGCAGGAGACGAAGGCAGACATGCCGGAAAGCAAGGCCGAGAGCGGCTTGATCACCCCCAGGGCGACCACTCAAGCTTTCCATTCCGCGCTCTTCCTGCTTTTTCTGCAGTTTTAATTTGGGCATCACGATTTCTTCAAAGAGAAAATAAGTATAAAGGAACATTTACACACAAAATGATATGATGTCTGGGAGGTTGCTTCAGAATTATTCTGGGCAGAGGGAAAAAGTGAGTGGGGATAGTGAAGAGACAAGATTGGCCAGGAATTGAAAACTGTTGAAGTTAAGGGATGAATAGACACATGTGGATTCATTTTTTGTTTTCTCTACTTATATATCTGTTTGAAAATTTCCACAGTGATTTTTAAAAAGGAAAATGGGTAATGTTCGCAGAGTGGATGGTCACAGATGTCATTTTCCTTGCTAGGGACCTGAGTCAAGACTGCTTTTAGCCAAGCTATCACCCCATTGCTGGCCTCAGCCAGCATTTCCTCCTCACCAGGGGCAGGGCTGCTCCATGGCCGGGGATGGGATGTTGTGGACCTGGGCACACATTCGGGGAAGCAGGTAGCGGCAGGACCGTGGTCGTCCTACCCACACCAGTGACCAGCCTCGGAGACCATCAAGGCCCCAGGCATGGGCAATGCTGGGTTCGCAGGAAACCCTGCTGCGTGTGGGTGGGCAGGGGCTCACCTGCAGGACAGCCTGCAGGAGACCTCACGGGCCCTTGGAGTAAATGCTCAGTCTTTCGTGTCCTTGCCCGGGCAGACCTAAAACTCTTGCTAAAAACTTGTCTTTGGTGATTTACCTACCGCATGTGCCCTTCTCTGGCTCTCAGGGAGTTCTCACTCTTCTCTGTTAATCCTAATAGGGCCCTAGCTTCCCTCCATGGGCCATGTCAGCATTTTAATATAAGACTTTGGAAACAGCAGCTGAAAACTTGTTCAGCTACCACCTTTGGTGATATCACCAGGGGAGCGTGGCAGACACAAGCCTGGCTCTCCACCCTTTGGCTTCACCATAGACCTTCTAAGTTCGCTCAGGTGAGGTGTACGTGGCCCCTGCGTGGGACATCTGTCCACACGGGAACAGTTAATCACCGGAGGGCAGTGGGGTGAAATCCAGCTCGTGCTTTGCTGGACAAGACACAGGTCAGGGGCCTGCGTCCACCCAGACGGGCTCCCACCTCCTTATGGAATAGAATTGGCCCCCGACATCCACCTGCTGGTCCCCTGGATTGTTCCTTCCCCTCCTCCGCAGAGCCCCAGGAAACACCTGAATCACACACCTCCCACGCCTCCCACGCGTGGGTGCATTCCATCCTCCCGGCTGACTCAAGAGGCCTGGCGATAGGACCCGTCCTCCGTGGCCCTTCACTTCGCTTTGCTAACCCCGGTCACGGGTAAACAATCGCCACGTTCTTTGGTTGCCACTGCTGAGGCCACTGCCTCTGCAGCCGCCAACATCTCCCACGTGAGTGATGCTACAGCCCCAGCCTGTCCCTTCTCCCCAGGGTCCTAAACTCCAACATAACCTATACAAACAGAAACATGCCATTCTTCTGCTTAGCCCCTAGAACCCCCTGATCTGCCTCCATGCCATCCCACTCCTCACATCCACTCATCCTCACCACCCCTTCCCACTTGACTTCCAGCTCCCATGTTCCGTGTGTCCACTTTCTCTTTTCTGATGCTTAAAAACACACACACACAAAAACAGAAGATGGCATGCTTTATGTTTTGGAATAATTTTGGATCCACAGAAAAGCAGTAAAGATAGTACACAGAATCCCTGTCGACCCGTCACCTAATTTCCCATAACAGGCTGTGTCTGCCAAGACTAGGAAGCCAACACTGGCTGTGGTGTTTTCCCAACCTATTTTTAAACAAGAAAGTCTGAAGCTGAGCAGGTGACCAGAGTCATTCCCACTGCTGTGAAGGGGGATGGCCGGCCAGAGTGTGCCCTCTGACCTCCCCAAGCTGAGAGAGGCCTAATAAAGTGACTTCCTGGGCACCCTTAGTTGGCCTTTGGTGACCTCAAGAGAGCCCAGGGTCCCAGCCTCTGTCCCATACACTTATGCCCACAGCCTTCACCCTGGTAGAGACCATGACTTCACATTCTGATCCCAGAAGGAACTGTGATGGAGGTCAGGGGGAGAAAAAGAAGAAATACCATCTATCATATCAGTCCTGCCTCAGAGTTCAGCTCACCTGCCAAGGAGCAAGCGTTTTCTGCTGAGAATGAAGCTAGGTAAAAGGTGTCAGAAATCGGACGCTGTGTGTCTCCCTCCAAGAAACAATTTATCAGCGCTCTAGAGCTGTCAGCTGCTGACGTGATAAAGAATAACACCGAATGAATAATGTTTCCTCCAAGCCCAGCTCCTTTAATTACAAGCCTCTTCTTTCCAGAAGAGAGACAGAAGATGCAGAAACGCCAATTTCATGCACTTGTGCCTGAATAATGTCTCCATGCTGCTTTTTCCAGATGGCGACCTTCTCAGTGGAGGGACTAATGATGTGGGCATATTTAGGGAAAAACCAATAACGGAGTCTTTAACCTTCAACAACAAAACGCGTGTTGTACAAAATGTTCCTTGGGATACATTAGAAAATATCAATTACATTGCTCACTGAGGTGTAATCAGCTGTAATCATCAAAATTAATTTTTAAAAATAATTAAACAGACCCCAGGGCAAATAATTGTGTTCTTATCCTATGGCATCACAGTGTACATACGTACCTGAGAAGTTGCACCTTCTGTTAGCAACAAAGGCATCTAGCGTGGAGGGGTGATGGACGTGGGCTCCACAGGCTGGCAAGTTGCTTCCCACAGAAAGGAGGGAGAGCCCGGGGCAGCTCCCCACACATTCTTTAAGAACCTTTCATGTACTGCCAGGCACTGTACCCATCCCAGACTGAATTACTGATCGGAGATGCTGCTCAGCAAAGATGCAGTTACTTTTTTTAAATTAAAGCATGGTCCACTTTGTTTCAAAAATTATTTGTCTCTTAAAATTCCGCAAGACAGAATAAGCTATAGAAAAGATAGGCTGGAGGTAAAATGGGGCTCAACCAAAAAGTGTATGCAAATACGTGAGTGGCTCGTACATGTATTTGCAGAAATTCATCCCACCGGGCATGTGCGGTTACCCAAGCTGGGCCATGCTTATCTCTCTGGCTTTCGAGTGCCCAAATGAAAGAGGAAAGCAGAACCGCGTCAGAAGTTTTCCTTTTTATAAGTTGCTGCGGAAAAGCACAGTCCTTCCTGGTACTAATAGCTGAGGGACATGTACCCTGAGGCTGTCTGGCCCCCACTGCANGCCATGCTTATCTCTCTGGCTTTCGAGTGCCCAAATGAAAGAGGAAAGCAGAACCGCGTCAGAAGTTTTCCTTTTTATAAGTTGCTGCGGAAAAGCACAGTCCTTCCTGGTACTAATAGCTGAGGGACATGTACCCTGAGGCTGTCTGGCCCCCACTGCAGTCCAGCCACACTGCTAGGACCTCCAACACACTCCTGCCTCGAGGCCTTTGCCCAGTGGTCCTCCCTGACTCACCATGCTTTCCCAGAGTCACAAGGCTCCTATCTTTCCTTATTTCTCTGCTCTCACACCTCCTCACCAGAGAAGACTTCTGGTCACCTCCACCCAAGTGGCCCAGCACCTCTCTCTTCGCCCTACCCCACTTACTGCTCCATTTTCCTTTAGTGCAATTAGCACCCCAACATTACAAACGTACTTATCTTTCTATTGTCTGTCTTCACCTACTAGAATGCAGTCTCCTTGGAAGCAGAAAATATGCTGGTATTTCCTTCTGTAATCTCAGTACTTAGAGCAGAGTACTGAATACGCACACTCAATAAAAATTTGTGGAGTGAATGAATGGATGGATGAGACCTCAGCTGCTGTAGAAGACATCTTCAGCAGTTTGCCTTCACCAAAGACAAAGCCAGCTTCAAATATTCTTTCTTTCAGATCTCTCCATATGAGCCAAAAACAAACTGCTATTATATAAGTCATCTGTAAACTGACATGGCCCCAAACACTGCTGCCCACTCAAGCTTCTTTCAGATTGGCTGTTCTCAGCAGACCTCCCTAGGACTCAGAGGTGCTAAGCCGTGCTAGTGGCAGTGAGCTGGCAAGAGGCAGTTTCAATAGTGCCGGGGTTCCCAGAAAACACAGTGGCCCAGTTGTCGCTTCCCCAACTGCCCAGCCAGACTAACCTGTCCTCCTGGGGACAGTGACCAACTAACTTGGTCAAGGAGTTAGAAGCTTCAGAGAAGCCCAGGGAGGAGTGGCTGGGCCCTTGCTGCTACAAATGACACTGGCAAGGAGCAAGTGCTGGGCACAAGCAGGGATGGTCGTGCTTCCGGGTCGGGGCAGCTGAACCACAGGCGGGATGGTCTTCGCCTTGAGCTATAAAGTAAATCGGAATTTTGTAAACTGTTCTATTTCTAAAGCACTTATACATTCCAAGTGCTTCCACACAGTCTAGTGGAAGCAGAGCACACTTCTGGTGTGAAGTCCACAAATCAAAGCTCTGAGAGGTTATGGAGCTGTCTAAGCGTGCGCTCAGCAGTGCAGAGGCCATGAATGAAGGTCCTGTTTCCACTCTGCCACTTCCTGGCTGCAAAGCCCTTGACTTTTTTTTTTTTTTTTTTTTAGATTTTATCACACATCTATAAAATGAGACTAAAAATAGTTGTGTGATGTAGCTGGCACAGAAACCTCAGTTATTCACT
The DNA here is from genome assembly GCA_006410875.1 of Neotragus pygmaeus. Classification (NCBI taxonomy): domain Eukaryota; kingdom Metazoa; phylum Chordata; class Mammalia; order Artiodactyla; family Bovidae; genus Neotragus; species Neotragus pygmaeus. Next base: position 1,109,861 of record SJYV01002568.1, read on the forward strand.
CAGTCAGTCAGCCAGTAAGTCTGTAGACAAATATAATGAGCAGTGTCTTCCACAAGCCAATTCACTGAGGACACAGCCTGCCTTCAGCTCTGAACACCTTGGGCCCGGCCAGCCTAGTCAATTTCATTTTCCGTCTTCCTCTCCATCTTGGGCTTTCTCTGCTTGTCCTGAAGTCTACTATTTCTGAAGCATGGAAAGAAGAAGTTCCCCTTCCCCAGGAGGTCTGGGCACTTGCAGGCAGCCCCTCATTCCTCTCTTCTCCCAGCATCCAGTTGGTGCCCTCTCTGTCAGGCATTGACCACAGTGGACAACAGACCCGGGGTGACAGCAAGACCTAGATTCTGAGCAGAGAGCATATGGAGTCAACCTCACTCCCCAGAGTTACATGGGCAGAGCTCCAACTGTGTAATGTATCTGCCAGCCATCTCTCCACTCCCTGGGGAGCCCCTTCTCACCATTTCCCACGGGTATTTGTTCCACTGTGGAGGTCAGGTGGTAGTTGACTCAGAGGAGTGACGGGAATTTCCCAAGGTCTCCTGATCCTAAGGCTATGACTACTGAAGGACTACCTTCTGCCTCTGAAGGCAAGTCAGTGACCCCAGCATCAGAATGCATGACAGATTGTGTCCTCCAAGGAGAGCCTCGGCAACATTTCCAATACTCTGTGCTCTCTCAGAACCTTGCCACCTTCCTCCAGGAGGTAGAGTCTTTTGCCCTCCCCACGAACCTGGGAAGAGTTTTGTGCCTGTCTGGACCGAAAAGGACCGCTGCAGAGCTTTCAAAGCTGGGTAGCAAAAGGCAATGAGGCCTCTACCTTTCTCTCTCCCTTTTCCCACTTTTCCCTCTCTTCTCCCTCACTATGGAAATGTAAAACTCAGCCACTAGGCAGTAAGGAAGCTTAAGACGCATGCAGAAGTCACGTGTAGGTGTTCAGGTCAACAGTCGCAGCCAGAGCCAGCAGCAATCCTCGGATGTGTAAGTGAGTTTTCCTATGATCTCACCTAAGGCCCCGGACATCATGGAGTAGAGATGCCCCTAATTCCTGCTATGCTCCAGATCCCTTACCACAGCATGCACGTTCACACACACACACACACACACACAGTCATGTCGGTGTTACTGAGTTTTAGGTTGGTTTGATATGCAGTTTTAGAGACATGGATGAGAAACCCCCAACGGCTCATTCCCACATGGTCAAGAGGCCCCACCACTGTGTCTCCCAACAGCGCTTCAGCCCCCTTGGCTGCGCCCACATATCCAGCTCCTGCTGAGCGGTGGGGTAGGGCTCTTGTAGTACACCTGGTTCAAAGCAAGTGGGCACAAGGATTGGTTTGGATTTTAACGCCTTAAGGAACAGCTGCTCTTGGCACTCAAGTGGAGCCCATGTTAACTTCCAGCTAAAGCTAACCTAAGACCTGACTCCCCAGATGTAGGCTCTACTGGGAAGCCACAGTTACTGCCCTTGAATGTTTGGAAGAACACGGAAGCAGATCATACCCAGGGATGAGAGAGAGAAGACATGACACATGTGTATTTGAAGCAAATGTCTGATGTTTTCTAAAGCAAAGGGGTCTCGGCTCACCTCCACTTTGCACTCAGGGTCCTTGGTCTGCCGCCCAGGCATCATCCTCATGGCTGAGGACAAGCTGCCGCTCCATGAAGAAACTTTGCCGTGGTGTCCAACGTTTGAGCGACTGGCCAGTGCCTTCTTTTCAGATGCTGATGATAGAGAAGCAAAGACATCAGAGACGAAGTTAGGAGGGAGACACACATGATTTCTATGGCTTGCTTGGCTCTCAGAGGGCCATCCAGGGGCACAGCCCAGTGTGCCTGTCTCCAGTAAGGGAAACAACCCAGCCTAAAAGTGTGAATCATTATGAATTTTTTGACGCTGAAAAACTTAAAAGCAAGTATGTGAGTCATAACTTGTGAGTAATGACCTCTTTGAAATGGAACTTAAGACATCATTCCCACAATGGCATTGTCTAATACGAGAGTAAAAACGCTGAGTCACTGATAGAACGCAAAAGATGTTAATTTCTTTGGGATGAAGACTTTTACTTGGAACTTGAAAACCCTGAGACTCCAGGTCACTGCATGACTTGGCACAAGGTTTCAAACCGGATGTGTGAATATCAGGGCAGGACCTAAAGCCCTAAATCCCAGAATCTAAGCTAGAGTTCCAACATGAGGCCCTTTCCTCTAAGAGATTACTAGAGTCTGCTTGCTTGGTTGGCACCTCTGGCCTTCCTTTCATCTGAGATGCAAAGCAGCATTAGTCCTTTGAGCAAAGACTTATGAGGCTTCGGTGATGTAAATCCCACCCACCAAAGGGATGAGAGAGAAGTTGTGGTGTAAAAGGCTCTGGGCCCTGAGTGGAACTCCGGGGGAGCCTGGCTCTTTGAGACTCAGAAGTTCTGTTCCCTGAAGCCAAGGAGACAGAGACCTAGGTAATGCTGCCAGGCCTTCAGCATTGTCTCTTCCCAGAGCGGGGTGATCTCCTCAATCTTCACATCACTCTCTCCAGGTTTCACAGAAAGATCGATTTTGAAGGTATCCTCCAGTTCCTGCCGCCTCTGTGCCACGAGCTGCTGCCAGAGAATCCGCACAGTCTTCTGGATATTGTGCTGAACTAGTGGAGAGAGTGCATCGCACAATCAGAGCAGCCTCAGTGCTTCCCCCAGAGAAAGCCAGGAGATGGCCTATCATGTTCCTTTTATGTGCACCTTTCTTGAACATCACCTCAGCTTTGCAAGCTCCAGCCAGAAAGCTGTCAGTATGTAGAGCCAGAGGACAAGGATAATAGCTACGAGCATCCTTGTGACCTGGCCTCTCCCCCATCTCCACCACCAAGTCCTGCCTGCCTCACATGTCCAGAGCTGGGAAACATGGTGGATGGGCTCAATGAGCCTCCTTCTCCCAGCCCCAATCCTGTTAGATACCCTGTGTAAGCTCTAGGTAACAAAATAGCTCCCCGCAAACAGCTCCTTCAAACCTTGACTTTCATGTTTCCCTCAGGGGGATGGACCCAGGGGCCCAGGCACCAAGCCAGTCCTCTCTGTTCTTACTTCCGATTACCAACCCGTCCCGTGCCCAGGATTTGCAGGGAGATGGGCAAATCCAGCCAGCTGTAGCTGCTCTGTGCCTAGCCTTCTACTCTGAACTGTGCCTATCTTCTGATTTGGGGTCCCTTGGCTCCCTCTTCAGTACCAGCCTCTATAGCTTGTCTTTCTCACCCCAGGGGAATGGACATTGTTCAGCCCACTCTACTAGTTAAATCCCAAAATGCAAGTATTCATGTTGTAATCAAGACTGCAGCAGAGTAAACTCTAAACACACAAGATTTTTGAGCACTGGCTTTGGGCACAATTCTGCCCAGAAAATAAGGGCCCTTGTCCCTTCCACCTGGCATCACAAGGTAAGTGTCACAGTCAGCCAGCTAAAGTGGCAGAAGGTCTGCTGAGGCATTCTGGATCAAGAGGGAGAAATTTCTCAGATACATGGATCTGGCTGTCTTTTCTCCCCACCCACAAACTGTCAATTCCTGTAATTTGATTTGATGCTATCAAATTCAAGAATAAAATCCAGTAAGCCAAATATCTTATAAAGTAATGAGGTGCTTTACTTCATTTCCATTTTCTAGAGAAGAAAGCTGAGAGACGGGTAGGTTATGGCTTGAACTGAGTGAGATAGCATACCCGTTTCCACATCTAGTGGTCCAAAGAAAAGTCAAGAGATCAGTTAAGAAGTTAAATCAACTTACAGTGAAGTTCCCAGGCTTGAGTGAGTATACCAAGCTCTTAATCTCACCAAGTCCCACAGAACTTCCCCTTTATCCATACATACATACGTCCATCCGTTCTATTTCTTGTATACAAAGATCATTCCAATTTTATTCTCTACCACATTACCTTACTATATTATTACATTGTTCTAGGACCTCTTCTGGCTTTAAAAAATCTTCTTCACAGTATTTTCTCCCTTGTCTTAGGGGAGAAAAATGAAAAATGCAACCCTAGCAATTACCACTATCCATCTACTCCTCCACAAACAAACAACAAAGAAAATGTACCATCGCTCAAGCTTGGGAATTCTTCCCCTCTTTTTTCTCTCACTTCTTCATTTGGAGAAAGAAAGACTTGATGATAAGGAGGCATTCTGGGCTTGGGTTCCAATCCAAATCCTTCTGGATAACTAGTAGAGAAGAGATTGTTCATCATGAACTCCAGTTTCTTTGGGATCATTTCATTGTTCTTTGTTACAAATAATTATCCTGCAAACTCAGTACACATCAACATGAAAAAAAAAAAAACTTGTCTAATCAAGTTAAAGCAAGCATCTATGACAATTTTCATGACAGATATTTTACAGAAGCATTCTAGAAAAATAAAACTGTCTTTTTATTTCTATCTTATTAAATACCATCTATGCTCCCAACAGGCCCCCTCCACCCTCTCTGGGTTTCCCCATCATTTCTTTTTGCAGACTCCTGAAACATTGAAATCTGCCTTTGCTTGGCACTAATCTCATTCCTTGTGGAATGGGGCTAGGGCCAGCTTCTTGGGCCTGTGACTCGTGCAATTGCATACGGTCCTCACTCGGAAGGGTCCCGTGCTTGGGCTCTGCTATCACAATCTTGAAATTCTTAGTAAATTTTGAACAAGAACCTTGTATTATATTCTGCTGGAACACCACATGTCGTATAGCTGGCTCTAAATAGGGTGCAGTGGTTCATATCTACGCTCCCCATGGGCCACGTGCTCCAGAATTCCTGGGGGTATTCATGTCCGAGTACCCTATTCTCTGGGCCCACCACCCAGCCAAGCAGAATAGACAGTACACGTTCGCGGATTGAACCAAAAATGAGAAACAAGGATATGAAAAAATACCAGTGTGTGAGAATGCCCATTATTGACATTTCTAGGATAAAGCCCCTTTGGGTTTTGGAGGTCTCTTCGCCATATAGAGGGATTTGAGGAGTGCAGCTCTAACCTTCTCGCGCTGAGCAGCAGCAGACAGTGCATGAGACACATCAGGAAGCTGGCATTGGAATTATAGGTGGCGAACAGGATGTCCCAGTGCTCCTGGAGAAAGCCCAGGGTGCTGAGAAGGCTGAGGCACTCGGACAGGGACTGGTGAGGCTTGGAGAGGCTGTAAAGGATGACTTTATTTAAACTGCTGTACAGAGCACTGATGACAGTGTCCTTCTGAGAAGAGGCATTCTCGATGACCTGCACCATGAAACACACACACACACACACATTCTCGATGACCTGCGCCATGAAACAGACACATACACAGATATACTTGGGAACACTGTGAAGTTTAGACACTAACCCAGTTAATCATGAAAATGATACAACTTCAGAGTCTTTTCTGTATTCCAATACGTAACATTTCTAAAATCAAAAAAGGACTACTTCTTCTACCTTGGATCTTCTATTTAAGCAGGTGACCAATAAAGGGAATTCAAACATTTAAGTCTACCAAAAATAGGTATAAAAATTAAAAGTTTACTACAGTCAAATTATGCAAAGGAGCCATGGGGACCCAGAGATTTCCGTGTTACCAATGTAACAAAGTCAACCCTCTGTATACAAGAGCGAGCTACTAATAGCATCTAGTTTTAAAAACATGTTATTAACTATTAATACTTGTTGTCAGACATGGATTGTTATGCTATTCCAGTTACCATGCTAAGTATTTTTGCATTTCTTTGCATATGTCTACATATATTGCTTCATCTAAACATCATAACAACACCATGAAGTAGACATTAAGATTATCACACTTTAGGGATAAAAAGGCTGAGAGTTTGAGAGATGGGAGAGATAGGTGCTCAGCAAGAGTAAAACCTACACCAGACACTTGAGTCATCCTTGTAACCACTGTATTTTCTAAAGGAGAGGTGAGCTCAAATATCCATAGACTTCAGTATGTGAGAGATTTTAGAGAGTTAAGGCAGAAGGTCCTGATTTGTGGTCTGAACATTGAAGCCATCCATCTGTTTGACTTCGTTGAAAAGAATCCATAGAACAAATGCTACGTACAAAATTTTCCAGTAGATTTGGAAGGCCATTTGTTACTTGTAGATTGCTCTCTTCAAATTTCATATGTAATGCAAGTTTTATACTAATTAAGTGTTACTTTTAAATGCTGGATTTGAGGCTCATGTTTTTATCATCATCCTCTCCTCCTTTGAAAGATGGGTCACATCTTTCAAACTGAAGTTAAGAGTTGTGAGAGTCACAGGTGGTGAGCAGGAGAGAAGGGTGGTGGGTGTGGGTAGTGAGAGTCCTGGGGCCTGGCACCCTGCTGAACACACGTCTGCCCCAGGAGGCACAGACTGTTTGGTACTAGCTCTGAGTATTTGCTTTGACCACTAGGGAGCTGCTATGGATTGATTGTTAGTACCACCCCCAAATTCATGTGTTGACGCCCTAGTATTGTAATGTGATGTATTCAGAGATGGGATCTCTTGGAGGTGACTAGGTCGTGAAGATGGAGCCCTCAGGATGGGATTAATGCCCTCACAGGAAGAGACAGGTGAGCTTGCATGCTATCTCTCTCTACTATGTTGAGGGTACAGTGAGAAGATGACCATCCCTAAAACCAGAAAAAGAGCCCAGCAGATCAGCTGGCACTTTGATCTTGGACTTCCCAACCTCTAGAACTCTGAGAAGTGAATGTCTGCTGCTAAGTCCCCCAGTGCCAAACTCACTAAGACGGGAACTTGGTGGCTGCTCTCATTCTCGACACAACCTCCCAAGAATCCGATTTTAATCCCCTTGGAGCTGACAAGGGATATTTCTCCCTTCTTGGAGTTATTTTTGAAGAAGCCTTTGAATACCTTCTTTTCAGGTTGCCTAGAACTGTGCATCAGCCAGACTGAATACCACTCTAGGAACTGTGCCGAGGCCCTGACCCGGGGCATGCAGGTACCTCCACAGGCAGAAGGTGCTGGGAGCACTGGTACCACTGTCGGTACAAGCATGAAGAGGAAGGAGAGGGGCTCCTGGATCCTGCTGCAGGGAACACACCAGGAGCTGCGGGCACGAGCTTCTGGAGGCAGATTTCAGCTTGCAAGAGAAAGTGCTTTCCAAACATCACAGCTGTCCTGCTGCCTTGAACTCCCTTACACCACAGAGAGCTCCTCACCAAAAAGTGAATGGCCACTTTGTCAGCAAAGGTTTCCAGAATGAAATGGGAAGCAGCAAGGACCAAAACAGAGTTCGACTCTGGCTTCTGAGATTTTATGAATCTGTGTGTGTGTGCATGTGTATGCACATACAATAAAGAATGTGCACACAGGCGCACACACACAGATTCACATATAAGCACGTGTCTGCGGGCATGCACTGACATGCGTGGATATGTGTGTAGATCGAGAGAGAGCGAGAGAGAACACATACAAGAAAAATAGGACCAGATAAAAACAGACTCTGGCTTCAATTTCAGGAAGGCCCAAATACGACAAATGGAACTGGATTTTATAGGACAAAATGAAGTAGAACTTTTGGCTGTAAAGACCTTTTTGACCGTTTGTTGATGAGGAATAACAATAATTAGGCTGAAATCCAATACTCTGGCCACCTGATGTGAAGAGCTAACTAACTGGAAAAGACCCTGATGCTGGGAAAGACTGAAGGCTAAACGAGAAAGGGGAGACAGGCTGAGATGGTTAGTTAGCATCAGCGTCTCAATGGACATGAATTTGAGCAAACTCTGGGAGATAGTGGAGGACAGAGGAGCCTGGTGCGCTACAGTCCACGGGGTCACACAGAGTCAGACACAACTTACCAAGTGAACAACAGCAGCAACAAAGATTAAACTAACATTCACAATAAAAACCCCAAGAGGGTGTGCAGCGTCAGGCGAGGACAGAGCTGAGGCGCCTGCACAGCAGGCTGTGGACACCGCGACCGCTGAGACGCGTCTCAGGTGGTCCAAGGTGAGAACACTGCAGGGTGCTCAACAGCCACTGAGCGCTACCTGGGCTGTAAAGGGCCTCCCCTTCCTCCTGCCCATCTCAGATCCTATTTCCAGGAAGGACAGCAGGTCAGTCTGGACCAAGTGGACAGCGATCAGCAGTGTGTCATACAGACACCTCCTCAGCAGGCACCTTACCCCCACGGCCAGGGTGAGGTTCTTACCGCCATGATGTGCTCCGTGATGAAGAGAAGGATGTGTTTGGGGTCTGCTGAGAACATCCCACTGTACAGCTTCTCCACCAGCTTCTGGATGAAGTGGGAGATATTGGCAAGTGAAGGAGCAGCTGCAGCTTCTGCATCTGGCTGAGACTCTCTACTGCCTGGAGGGTGGGGGAGGGCGACAGACCGAGGCTGCTAAATCAGCCATCTGCACTGCCTTCTTTGCACAACAGTCTCCAAGCTCCTCCCTGGGAACCAGCCATGTCTTACTCACCTCTGTACATCTCATTGTAATCTGTGCATAACTGTTGCTTCAAAAATGGGATCTTATACACTGTAGGTACCCAATGAATGCGTGTTTATTCAAAGAGATATTGAACATCAGTGATATGAACCAAGTGGGAGGAGGCAAGTGAGGAGCAGCACGTCTTCCAGTGACGATTTGGAAGAAGAGTGGATGAGAATTTAAGGGAGAGGCGATGGGAAAGCTGTCTTGGTGACCCAAGCCCCTGCTGTTATGCGGGGAAGAGGATGAAGCTGGAAGGTCGGATCTCCCACCTGTGCTCACCAACACAGCGCACACTGTGCTCTGACATGGATGCAAGCATCTCAGTTAATTCTCGTTAACAACCCTCTAAGTTACCCAACCATCCTCCTCACTCACATGGTCCGGCCCCTGCCTGGAGTAACGCCACCGTCCAGTCATAGAGCCACGCTCAGAACTGGGCTACCAAGCTTACACTTTTTATCACTCCANCGGGGAAGAGGATGAAGCTGGAAGGTCGGATCTCCCACCTGTGCTCACCAACACAGCGCACACTGTGCTCCGACATGGACGCAAGCATCTCAGTTAATTCTCGTTAACAACCCTCTAAGTTACCCAACCATCCTCCTCACTCACACGGTCCGGCCCCTGCCTGGAGTAACGCCACCGTTCAGTCATAGAGCCACGCTCAGAACTGGGCTACCAAGCTTACACTTTTTATCACTCTACTACCCCACCACACTCAGATAGCTCAGAAAACCAAACATCAGGGTCTCCTCACCGTGGGGCAAGAGGAATCCAGGATTCCAGTCATGTCACTAAGGATTCCATGGCTCAGGAACTACAGAAAGGACTTTCGTACAATCTTGTTGCGAAGTTACAGCTGCCCCAGACCCAAATGTCCTGAATGAAGTTTCAATTTGAACTTCTTTGGGGAAATGGCAGCATCTTCATCCAGGTTCATTCATTTAAGAATTTTTTACTGTGCCCAGGCATAGGGGAGCAAAAGAATGCTCTATTCAGGTGGACATTTTGACTCCCCTCATAAGAAGAAACTTTTATACTGAAGCTAGAGGATAACTGAGGTTAGCTCGGAGGACAGGACTTTCTGTCTCTGATTGAACCAGGAATGGCAGGGGGGACATGGAAAGTAGTAAGAAGGCCATTCCAGGGGCCTCTGGGCAGAGTCACTGAGCTCTTATTGCAGACAGGTTGAGGGCAGTTTGCTGTGGTTCCTGAAGCATCCACAGTCCTACAGCCTCATCTTCCTCTAGGGTTCTGGGGTCAGCAGTTGGCAGGAGGTGGCTTCTTACTCAGCTCTCGGCAACTTTGTGTCATAAACCAGGAGGAATAAGTCATCCACCCGCACTCACCTCTCAGCGTTGATGCGTGACCTCCACTCATCACGTGAAATATTTCCATGGTGGAAAGCAAGATCTCAGACTGAAAGTCTCGCTTCTGTTGACTGGTGGCATTGTCTGGAGAAGCCTGGAAGCAAACGCTGAACTAGACACCAGCCACATGGCCATCATTTCCACTCAGTGCCCATCATGTCCTCTCGGTCCCTCTCCTGGTCCATATGCTAACACTGCAGCTGCTGGGAGTGTGCGCAGCCAGCAGCTCATAAGCGCCCCTTCTCTGGGGCATTGCCCTCTGCTGGTCAAGTTGCTTCACCCAGGAGGCAATGCCCACTTCCCAGGACAAGTGGTGGTGGGGGGGCAATAGTTAATGACCACCTTGCATGCACCTCAAGGCGGGGCAACTCTGGGATGCAGATAGAGCACACCTCAGCTCCCCTTGGAAACAAGCTACTTCTGAAGCCTAGTTTCTCCCTCATCCTCCTCTATATCCCTTCTCTGCTTTCCTGAGAGCACTGCCCCCAGTACATCACTTCCAGAAAATCTCCACCTCGGACTCTTTCTAGAGACCTGGCTAAGACCTGCAGTTATTCATCTCGCCACCTGCTGCGTGGTGCGCTCCCTCTGCTGGGGACTGTGGCTCCCTGAAGACTCCCGCCCACCAATCACTGCAGTCCCAGGAGATGTTCCTGACCACCAGCCAGCTGGCGTGGACATGCTTGGGTGAGCACTCTCAAGAGACTGGCCCTCGGGGCTCTTTGGGCATACCCCACCCTCTTGGTGCCCACACCCTCCCCAGTCTGGGAGGCCCGAATGATGCCCTTTCTAACCCACCTCCAGGAGCACCTCCAGGGGCATCCACTGCTTGGGGTTTGGAGCTCCAAGCAAAAGCTCCCTGAAGAGTAGCTGCATGAATTCCTTCAGCTGCTTCCGGGTGGTATGTGACTCGGCAGGAGCCTCTGCAGCGCTGTCACCTACAGCCTCGGCCTCGAGGCTGCTGGTGTTCTGGGCATACTCACTCACAGCCCCCTCAAACACAAGAGAACACCAGCATGAGTTGCCTGCCCTGCCCCAAAGCACTCTCACATCTGACACGTGCATGGTGGGATTCTCATCAAACCATTAACACGTAAGGAAACGGAGGCTCCGAGGCGGTAGGCGGGCTCAGAGGTGGCCTGCTGTGACTTCTGAACCTGTGGTGGGCAGAAGCTGGGCACAGAGCTAGAGACACCAGCAGCACTCAGCGAGGAAGCCCAGGATTTGTCCCAGGCAGGGCATTTCCCTCCTCGGTGCCACAGCTCCCCATCAGTCAAGTGGTAATGACGGAAAGGAACGCACAAAGACGTGCAAGGATGAGATGACAAATCTTGCCTGCAGCATGCCTGGCCCTGGTATATGGACAGGAGAGCTGGTCCCCACCTTTCTGTGGGGTCCTCACCTTTACTGCCTGCCAGGCTCTGATGTTGTTGACCCTCAGGTGGAAAGAGAAGTGGGACTGGAGCCAGGCTGACATCCAAGACCCGGAAGTCCTTGGTCTTCACTTTCTCAGTTTTACATTACAAAAATATTGGGAGATAAATGTGATGGGAGTCGTTAGCCCAGATACGTCTGGGAAGACGTGGAGATGCTGGGAGGCCAGATGACACACCCAAGGACATGCGGCCAGGGACTCTGGACTCCTGGCCCATGAATTTTTCATGCAAGTTCATCTGCTGGCACCTCCCTTGGCTCATTCATAAAATTAATGCAGCCATTCTTAATTAAGCTGTAAAATGAATTTAATGGCACCTAGGGAGGTGGTGACTGTATTAATTAGCTCCATGCGGCCTTGGCTGGAAAAATGCTATATAAAATTGTAGCAAATAGAAATCCTTTTGGCCAATTGCCTTCTGCACGAAAACAGGTCTGTCACATGTTGTGTGCAACAAAGGACTTTTGGAGCTGACTTGGAGCTGAAAGGAGGCAAGGAGGTGCTGGGATAAGAGTTCTGGCACCAGGGATAAGAGTTCATCTGGGATAAGAATTCTGGCACCAGGGCCTGTCTCATCCACAGTGGACTGGGAGGTGACTTGGGCCAGGCTCTCCCTCAGATGAGAACTGCTGAGTGTGGGGGGAAGAGCCCCCGGCCAGGGTGTGCTCTGCGGCTACTGGCAGGGAGCTGGCTGGACCCCGACTGGGCAGATGGTGAGCCTGGCCTGGGGGCACAGGGGCTGAGGTAGCAGCCCCTAACTCAGAATGGCGGCCCACCAACTTGAGGCCCTGTCCTCCTCCAGATGAGGGGAATGGTGAGGGGCCGTCTGTAGAACCATGCTTCCTCCTTGCCTGGCCGGGGGTGCCTAGCTTCTGGGCCGAGGTCCCATCCCCCACCCCCTCCAGTGCTGCCTTTGATCTCTTTTGCATCTTTTTTTTTACTTTTCCAGTATGTTGCTTTAGTTGATATTAACCCATCAAAACATTTTATCTTTTTGCAAATCTTCTGGTCTTTATAGGTAGTCTTTTTATTAAAACTAAACACTTAAATTTTATTAGGTCATTTATTGTTATTTTAAACTGACTGATGGAAACGAATGGGTTTCGGGGTGAGAGACNATTTTATCTTTTTGCAAATCTTCTGGTCTTTATAGGTAGTCTTTTTATTAAAACTAAACACTTAAATTTTATTAGGTCATTTATTGTTATTTTAAACTGACTGATGGAAACGAATGGGTTTCGGGGTGAGAGACTTGAGGGGTAAATCTTGGCTTAGTCACCTATTAATCACATAAGCTGCAGCATGTTTCATCTCCTTGACCCTTTCGACCCTTTCGTGAGATGGTCTCATGGCCCCTCTAACCCGGGAGGGAGCTGGTCATTGGAGTTTCACCTCCTTGAATCTTGCCTCCACCTTTAACCCCTCCTGCACTGGGGCCTGTTAGGGGATGTGAAGCACCAGGCTCAGGAGAGGGCGGCTGGCACCTCCCTCTAGAATACACTTCTAGAAAAGCTTAGCTAAAAGAACATATTCATCCACTTGGTCGTTTAGCAAATAATTATGGAGCAAACATTACTGGCCCTCATTGTGCTTGGTATGACTTCTGCCTCTACTTACCAATATGCCTAACGTATTCCTTTGGTTATACTTACTGACTTGCAGATAGGAATCGATAATTCATTCTCCTTGGCTGGGTCTCAGCTTCTATTCCACCAAGGCAGGTAATGAGCAGATTTCTGCCCTTCCTTCTCCAGCACCTCCCTTCACGTTGGTCCTCACTTGCTTCTCTTAGCTCCCAGATGCTCTGCACTCATGAGTCCCCTTGACCAACTGGCACTGGATCTCGCTCTCAAACTCACTCATATCTCTTCCCATAGCGGCCTCTCTACCCCGACACTGACACCTTCTCCTCAGGACCCAGTTGGTCCCTCTGCCCTCCCAGCTGGGCCTCAGCAGCCCTCTGAAAGGCACCATGGCCTGCAAATAGCACAAGGGTCCTGCAAAGAAGACGGGGCCTATGGCGGTTCCACCCCTCCCCTTCCTGGAATGGAACCTGGGGTTTCCTCATGCTCCCTGTGTGGGGATTCTGCGTAGATCTGGACTTAATCTCCCATCAAATTTCTCATTCCTGAGATTCCTGACAACTCAAAAACTTATTGAATCTCAGAGCCGAAAATGACCTGAAGCTGGACCTCATAAAGAGAAGGAAAACTACTGGAGTTGTTTACTTAGGGTTTTGGCTAGGTTGACTTAAAATGCATTTTCATTTGGGGAGGGGTGTGAAGGCATTTTGTTCTCGAAGAGTGATGATGTTCACCCCTGCTCTCACCAGGGCAAGGCAGGTGTGTCTTACCTTCTGGGTTCCCAGGGGGAAGGTGACTGCAGCCAATGTCTGGAGGAACTCCGGGGCCCGCCAGGCTGGATCCTGGGGGTAGGTGCTGTGCACGAGGCCAAGGAACTGCAGCACACTGGCCGGGAATGTCCGCTCCCATGCGTTGTCTCCAGAACCTGTCGAGGGCTGAGGACGTGCTTCATGAGAGGCAGCATGTGGAGGCATGACTTGGGGCTGCATAGGAGCCAGAGGACTTGAGATCCAGAGACAAGATCTTCTTTCTGAGCCTCTCAACAAGACGCCTTATTGCAAGACTCCTAGTAATAATATGACCTATTTCTTAAGATTGCCGTGAGAATTAAATGAGACATTTTAGTGCTTCAAGCTTACTTTCACAGTGACTAGTACAGAGTAAATATAGAAGAAGCTGGGAGATAAGGTCAGATAAAGAGGATTTGGACTTTTGGAAAATTTTTATCAGGCATCCCCTGAAGGTGCTTAGGCAAGGCACCAGGCTGGATCCTGGGGGTAGGTGCCCCAGAATGAAATATTAATGCTGGACACACGTTTCCACTGTGCTCTCGCTCTGCGATCCTGCCTGAGTGAGTTAACCTCCACAGCATTTGCACAAGGAAGAAAATGCTGTCTGCTCCCAAGGAGAGTTGCACACAGCAGAATGGCTAACATCTGCGAGACCAACAATGCTAAATATCGACAAGGACCTGGAGCAACTAGAACCTTCCCAGAATAAGAGCTAGTGAGTGTAAATTGACTCTTCACTTTGGAGACTATTTGGCAATATCTACTAAAACAAATAATGTATACAGCTTAACCACAGTTTCATGCTCGGGTATATTTCTAACAGAAAGAAGTGTGTATGTCCATCAAAAGATATGTACATAGCAGCTTTATTCATATTTCCAAATGGAAACAACCCAGAAGGAATAAATGCTGATCCATTATCACAATAAAATACTACTGAACACTTAAAAAAAAAAAAAGGAGCTATGAACACACACAACACAGGCGAATTCCACACATGTTGAGTGAACTCAGGCGTGTCTGACTCTTTGCGACCCCATGGACTACACAGTCCATGGNGTGGTGGGAAGAACAGGCATTACAGAATTAAATACCTAAATAAAAATATGCTTGTAAACTATGATTAAACACCCTCCCCCAAAAAGAAAGAAAGAAAGAAAGTGTAACAGGGGTGCTCTAATTGACACGGGACCTTCCTCTCCTGGAGAAAGTGACATAAAATCGAGACCTAAAGGATGAATCCATATCAGCCAGAGAACCATGCTGGTGCTGAGGGTTGGGGAAGCACCTCTGCAAGAAGGAAAGAGTTAAGGAGACTTTGAGGAGTGGAAAGAAGTCCCTAGCATTTGAAGAGCAATGAGGCCATGTGGGGAGGAGTCTGAAAAAGGAAGTCAGAGGTGGGGGAAGGGGTCAAGGTTAAGGTGACACTACAGCAGGCAATGTGAAGGCACCTTAGTCCCGGTAGGTCCTCATCCACAGGACCCTGTCTCCTGGAGAGGGCCACACACTCACCCATCATGATGTCCGTGCCCTCGGAGCTGCGTTCCACCCAGGAGCCTGCAGGCAGGCCGTCTTTAAATCGCCCTCGGAGGGAGGGGCTTGACAGAAAGTGCAGCAGGAGCTTCAAGCCCAGCACCACCGTGCTGGGGTGCACGTGGGCCTGCACGAAGAGCAGGAACCAGTCGGACCCCAGGTTCAGAAACATCTCTTCCTTTGTCCTGGGTGGGGAAGGGGGTCAATAAATGCTATACATTATCTCTCAGTCCATAAGCAAATGACATGTCCAGAAAATACAAATAACACCCAGCTTCATTAGCCACCTAGAAGAGGCAGGTTAAGGTTAACATCTGGACATCACTCAGCAAAGTATACATTACATTTTAAAAGATTGGTAATGTTGGCAAGGCTGCTGTGAAAGAGGTGAATTTGCCTCTTAATGGCTGAAGCATAAGCTGGCCAAACCTTCTGAAAGCAACTGGAAGCCATGTACCAAATGATAAAGCCCTGCTCACTAATATTCATACTTAACCAGTGTCTGGCCACTCACTAATTACATCAGTGTAGTCACAAAAAACACATCATGGTTACTTAACTCCCTTTAAAAATACACTGTTCAGAATTAATCTTAATGGAATAGCTCCATATTTATACATCTTTATTGGTTTAGAAAAAAAAATGTTTACCTGTCACTTTCAATAATGAACTTTAAAATGATGTGTCTAGAGAATACAGACTTGCTAGAGGTAAGTGGAGGACAGAGAGACGGGAGCCGATGCTCAGGGGCAATTGTTCAGCAAAACCTGAGGCTCCTGAGAGCCAGGAAAGGGTCCATCCTGGCTGGGCAGCAGTCTCAGCGCCAGTTGCCAGATGAGGTGAGGTGAGGGCATGGCCACTGAAACTAGGAGTCAAGAGATGGTCCTCTCTTTCAGCCATGACTTCATCTAGTAATTGGATGACTGGTGAGCTCTGATCATCTTCCCTCGTGATGACGATGAAGAGGATGTTAGAAGTGACTGTGGTGTTGGTGATGGTGAGCATAGTTAGCTGTTAGAGTTTATATAGTATCCAAAGCACCATGCTCAGAGTTAGCCATCTATTAATTTCTATCTATGGCTGCTACTATTTTTATCTTCACAAAGATGAGTAGAAGAGAGACACAGAGGGCTTAGGTCACCTCCCGAAGGTCCCCGAGGACAGAGCTGAACCCAGGAGGTGAGGCTGTCAGAGCCCAAGCGCTTAAGCACTACATTACATTCCTTTTCAAAAAGGTGAAAAGGTAGAGACTAGCTCATCTCCCTGGGTCAGGAAGATCCTCCGGAGGAGGGCATGGCAGCCCACTCCAGCATTCTTGCCTGGAGAATCCCATGGACAGAGCAGCCTGGAAGGCTGCAGTCCACTGAATCACACAGTCGGACACGACTGAAGCGACTCAGCACGCATGCAGCTCACCTCCAAAGCATCTTCCAGCTCTGCCATGCACTGATTCTAGAAATCTAGAGACCGTTAAAGCACTACGTACAAGGCTAATTTACTGAGGGGTAACTCCCCACCCTGATGCCTCCCTGCTCAAACCACATACACACTAAAAGTTCAGCTTAGTGAGAGTAGGATCTGGACTGACGTTTTCAGCATGGCATTCTCGGAAGGAGGAACAGTGTCTGGCACACAGTAGGTAATCAGCAAATAGCTATTGAATTAGTGACCCCAGAGCCGAGAAAAAGCAGGCAGTCCAAGAGAGTTAATGGAATTTTATGACTGCGTGTTGTTTTTAAAGTTAACTGAAGGCAGATACTTCTTTTTCCAACTTGGAAAAATAACTGAATAACTAACAGTAAGTAGCAGAAGAATTTGGCAAGCCTTTTCCTTGATAGATGTTATTTAGGCTAACCATTTCTCCATTCTATTGTCTGCCAAGTATAGGACATCAAAATCAGTAATTATCACAACTGCCAAGACAATAACAATTACACTATAGCGATGGTGACAAGAAGAGTTTATTGTAATGACACCAAATCTGCTTTGAGTCACTCATGCCCATTTAACATTTGCATCAGAATATCTTAGGGCAAGGTCTGCTTTATTGGGTGGAGAGAATATAATTTTCTTTCTGACTAGTGTGGAAAACCAACTCAGAGATGCTAAACTTTTCATTAAGAAAAGGTTTTAATACTGCACCCTTTATGAAGAAGCCTTGTGGCAAATCACTCTTTCTGGAACTACTTACTCAGAGGACAGATGAAGCTGGGAAGAAGATATTACACTAAGCAGCATCTCCAGCAACTGGTTTCTGAGCCAGATTGTCTTTCCAGATGTTTGGCTTCCAGCTACAAAAAAAAAGAACATGCAGATTTGAGAGAAAACGGATGTAAAGAGACATAATATTTGCTGCAGTAGGCAATCATATTCACCAAATGCTTAGTTCTCCCAGGAGTTGAGACATGCATGGGACTTGAAAGTTTGGCTTTCAATTCTAGATTTCCATTTAATGCTTTAAAAGAATTTCTGGAAATGTTTCTGAAGTTTCCTTTAACTAGAGATGTTTTTGATGTTCCTCATAGGCCCCCCCAAATGATAGGATCAAATGTTTCTTCCAGTAGAAAGAGTTTTAAAATTATCACGGACTGTAACATTTCCTGAGCACCTACTATGTGCTGGGCATTATGCAAGGCAGTGGCAGCAGAGTGGTGATGATTATGGTACTCAATCTGGGTCCCTGCCCTGTCTAGGGCTTTTGCATGTCTATGCTGTGCTAAAAAAAATAGAGCTTGAACTGCAGCGATAGGTATGTGGATCCAACGGGAGAAGAAACTTTACTTCTGAAGTGTTACTATGATCTTGAAAGACATAGGAATACTGTCTTTGTAGATATTGAGTCAGATAAAAGTTTTAGAATGGAGTCCCCAGGAGGAGGAGGGTTGACTACATAGTATGCTGCTGCTGCTGCTGCCAAGTCGCTTCAATCGTGTCCGACTCTGTGTGACCCCATAGATGGCAGCCCACCAGGCTCCCCCGTCCCTGGGGTTCTCCAGGCAAGAACACCAGAGTGGGTGGCCATTTCCTTCTCCAATGCATGAAAATGAAAGGCGAAAGTGAAGTCGCTCAGTCGTGTCCGACTCTTAGCGAACTCATGGACTGTAGCCCACCAGGCTCCTCCACCCATGAGATTTTCCAGGCAAGAGTATCGGAGTGGGTTGCCATTGCCTTCTCCGAAGTACATAGTATACTGTTAGCTAATTATCCATTCATTCAGCCCCTTGGTTGGCCATTTATTTTACCACCAATTCAGGGCACACAGCATGCTGTAGAAACATAACTGATGAGGCAGCTTGGAGACACGGAGTCAGAGTACCCTCTGTTTGGATTCTGGCCCCTTCTCTCTTTAAGGTGGTATTCTCTGAGTCTCCATTTTCTCATCTGCAAAATGGGAATAGCAATTCCTACTTTTCAGGCTTGATCTCAGGATAAGAGCTAATTTATCTGGGTTGAGTGACAGCCAAGAGAACCTTTTGTGATAAGAGTGTTCTCTCTCTGCCCTGTCAATGCAGTAACCACTTGCTCCACATGGTTATTCAGCACTTGGAACACGGCTAGTC
Organism: Neotragus pygmaeus; assembly: GCA_006410875.1. Classification (NCBI taxonomy): domain Eukaryota; kingdom Metazoa; phylum Chordata; class Mammalia; order Artiodactyla; family Bovidae; genus Neotragus; species Neotragus pygmaeus. The sequence goes on from SJYV01002568.1 coordinate 1,128,572, forward strand.
GCATTTCATTTCAATAAATTTAATTTAAATGGCTACACGTGGTTAGAGGCTCCTATCCTGGGCAGAGGAGGCCCAGGACCAAGTGGTCAGTAATGGTCCCCTTCACGTCTGCCCCTAGCAGAGGGAATTCAGAACCTGATGCAGCTGCTGTTCTGAATCTGGTTGAGGAGCGAGAGACTCAAAGAAACAAATCGCAAGCCTTTGCATGAGAGTAAGCAGCCCAGAGAAGGTGACCTAGTCTGCCCCGTGGGGCTGGGAACGGCTGGCCTGGTGGGGTGAGGTGGGGTGCGGTGGGGCAGCCAGCAGGGCCGAGCACGGGTGGACGGCAGGCCGGCACACCCTGGAATGTGTCAGCGCTGCAGAGCACTGGAGCTCAGTCTCGCCAAGGGAGTGAGGCAGAGGCTGGGGCGAGAAGGCGCCCGCCTGCGGATCTCCAGGGAGCTGTTGTCCTGCAGGACTGGAAGCCGTTTCAGGTTGTGCAGGAAGAATGCACAATTTGTTTTTATTGCGGCTCTAATCGCATAGCTGTGGCCTCCCATGCAGCACCCGGGAACAGCAAGTCGGCTTTCTGCGGCGCCTTCCCCGCCCTTCCCGCAGCCTTGCTCTCAGACCAGGCCCGTGGCACGCCCTGTCAGGGCCGCTGAGGGTGTCGCCCTGCAGCAGCTGGCTCCTGGGAAAGGTCTTCTCACCGGGCAGGGAAGGGGCCGGGGCTCTGTCCACACAGATCTGCTTCTCGTTCACCGATGAAGGCTTGAGGGTGTACACCACGAACAGCCCAATTCTGAAGGCAGAAAGAGGACACACTCAACTGTGGGCTTGGCCCGTGTCTCCTGAGCACCCGTGAAGGTTTTCTACACAGAATCACCCAAATGTGCTTCAAGGGAGGACTTGAGGGGGAATCGTGTCACTGTGTGATCAGTGTGATCTTTCCAGAGACTTCTCTGATCTCTTAGGATGCACCAGAGAAGCGGACTCTGGCTCTGCTAGGTCAACAGGACAGATAAGGCTGAGGACACAGCAGCCGAAGTGTCCCCTCAGCTGCGAAGTCTGCAGGAGGCTGGTGCGTTGGGTCCCTGGCCGGTGAGGGTGGCCGGGCACATGGAAATTCTGCGGTTCTTGGTAGGTGTGTCTGAGCACCAGAAAGCAGTGAACCCACAGCCCTGACGAGGAGCCTAGGGATCCCACCCCTTTTTTCAAGCCATGAACAGAGAAAATGTTTCTAGGAGGTTCCAGGGAAACAGAGCCTGCTGCTTCACGGAAGGGCAGTGCTGCTGAACTGAGGCTGATAAGGAGAGAGCTGGGCTCCACAGTCCCTCAGGGAGCAGCCCTGATGCTCTGCCCTCTCCCCCGGGAAGCTGGCCCAATACCTGAGCAGGTCCTGGAGGCTGAAGTGGCCCCTCAGCTGAGAGCCCAGGATGCCAATGATGGTGGACATCTTGGAGGGCGTGAGGCCTGGCTCGTTGAAGAGGAAGACGAGCTTGGGGATAAGCTGTGCCTGGTGGGCGACTTCAGCATTCCGGGGTCCTTCCCTGGTGAGCCCGGGAGAGAGGCAGGAAAAGCTTTTACTGGAATGAACCAGATTTGCTGTGTTTCTGCTAAAAAGGTTCCACAGTCTGGGTCTGCGCATTGGCTCTCTGACTCTCATGCCCTCCCGGCAACTCGTCAAAATGCTGCCAGACACGCATCGAATATGTGTCTGCCCAGTGCCCCAGTCGCTTGGGGATGAGCCTCCCGTGCCCTTCCACCCCCACCCCCACCGGAAACTGCCTTCAAAGACAACCACCAGTTATCGACTTTTAAATTCCAAGCCTCACGGAAAACTAATGCTGGTCTCAAAAAACGCTGAACAAAGAGAGCAGCCTGGAGCACGACCTCGGAGCATTTCCCAACAGCCGGCACGCCAGCCCGTGCGTCTTCCTGCTCGCCCCAAACCACAAAGTGGATGAACGTGCCGCTGAGAGTCAAAGGGGAGAGAGATGGGATTCAAGCCTCCGCACCCCCTCCTCAGGATAATCACAAATACAATTTCCTGTAAATTCTACTCCCTCAAAGAAAACAGCTCCCAGGGTGAGTGTCCGTCTCTTAGAAAACAACAGGTACAGAAAGACAGTGGGAAGGGGGAAAGAAAAGAAATTGGAGGCGAATGAATGTGGATGGATCGCTCCTTCTTGAGCTGTCTTTTCTGCATCGCTGTGTTGAATTCTGCCGAGCCCCATATCCCTGATACACGGAAGAGGTAGAACCAGCCAGTTCTGCGTGTGGCTTGCACTCCTGGGTTCAGTGGGAAGATGTGCCTTCGGCGCCTGTGAGTCCCAGGGTCCTTTGTGCTCTCATCACAGCACCCCGCAGCCTGCTTTCTGCATTCCTTCTCCACAGGCTGTGTCTTGTCCTTCCCTGAACCTCCAGCACTAAGAAGTGGTATAGAATGGAGTGGGTTATAACAGATAGTCATGAGTGGATGAAGGAAAGGGTGGTTGCAAACACCTTCAAACGCTAAGGTGTTAATGATCACTAGAAGAGCTGATCTGTGAGGAGTCAGGTGGAAGTGGATGTGAACAGCCCGCTGTGTAAGGAAGGAGGGGGATGGATAGACTGCTTCCCTGCCTCCCTTCTCCCTTATTCTGATCACAATCCCTGGTTTTCTTTGGGACTTACCTCTTTCTAACTCTCCTCCACCTGCTCCAGAGGGCAAGAGATGTTCCTGGCCTGGCCACATGACCTAAGATGGCCCGTGAGACTCCATCCTACTGCTAGGAGTATTGAGTGAAAAAGAAGCCCTGTCTGCTGACTGTGCAGAGCCACAGACACTCTGTGAAGCTGCCCAGCCAGAATGAAGCCAGCATGGAAGAAAGCACAGACAAGACCAGGGACAGAGCTCAGATAAAGTAATATAAGCATCATCCAGACAGCATGCGAAGATCTGCCTCTGTCCACTGTATGAGCCAATAAATGTCCCCTTTCTCTGCTTTCCTGTTCACCCTCTGTTTCTTCCTTCTTTAAGTTGGTTTGAGTTCTATTTCTGCCATTTGCTATCAAAAGAGCCTTGACTAATTCAAAAAGTAACAATGTGATGGCGTTTGGAGAGAGGCCTTTGAGAGATGCTTGGGTCATGAGGGTGAAGTCCTCATGAATGGAATTAGTAAAAAGAGACCTCAGAGAGAGCTCCCTTACCCCACTGCCACGTGAGGTTGTAGTGAGAAGATGGCAAACTATGAACCTGGAAGCAGGTCCCCACCAGACGCTAGATCTGCCAGAGCCTGAGCTTAGATTTCCAGCCTCCAAAACTGTGAGAAATAAACTTCTGTGGCTTGTCAGTCCCCTAGTCTATGGCTTCCATTGGAAGCAAAGCTACGACCAACCTAGACGCATATTAAAGAGCAGAGACATTACTTTGCCAACAAAGACACATCTAGTCAAGGCTATGGTTTTCCCAATGGTCATGTATGGATGTGAGAGCTGGACCGTGAAGAAAGCTGAGTGCTGAAGAATTGATGCTTTTGAACTGTGGGGTTGGAGAAGACTCTTGAGAGTCCCTTGGACTGCAAGGAGATCCAACCAGTCCATCCTAAAGGAGATCAGTCCTGGGTGTTCATTGGAAGTTCTGATGCTGAAGCTGAAGCTCCAGTACTTTGGCCAGATGATGTGAAGAACCAACTCATTAAAAAAGACCCTGATGCTGGGAAAGATTGAAGGCAGGAGGAGAAGGGGAGGACAGAGGATGAGATAGTTGGATGGTATCACCAACTCAATGGACATGAGTTTGAGCAAGCTCCAGGAGCTGG
>SJYV01002568.1:1134374-1158867 GCA_006410875.1 Neotragus pygmaeus
GTGAGGTTGTAGTGAGAAGATGGCAAACTATGAACCTGGAAGCAGGTCCCCACCAGACGCTAGATCTGCCAGAGCCTGAGCTTAGATTTCCAGCCTCCAAAACTGTGAGAAATAAACTTCTGTGGCTTGTCAGTCCCCTAGTCTATGGCTTCCATTGGAAGCAAAGCTACGACCAACCTAGACGCATATTAAAGAGCAGAGACATTACTTTGCCAACAAAGACACATCTAGTCAAGGCTATGGTTTTCCCAATGGTCATGTATGGATGTGAGAGCTGGACCGTGAAGAAAGCTGAGTGCTGAAGAATTGATGCTTTTGAACTGTGGGGTTGGAGAAGACTCTTGAGAGTCCCTTGGACTGCAAGGAGATCCAACCAGTCCATCCTAAAGGAGATCAGTCCTGGGTGTTCATTGGAAGTTCTGATGCTGAAGCTGAAGCTCCAGTACTTTGGCCAGATGATGTGAAGAACCAACTCATTAAAAAAGACCCTGATGCTGGGAAAGATTGAAGGCAGGAGGAGAAGGGGAGGACAGAGGATGAGATAGTTGGATGGTATCACCAACTCAATGGACATGAGTTTGAGCAAGCTCCAGGAGCTGGTGATGGACAGGGAGGCCTGGCGTGCTACAGTCCATGGGGTCACAAAGAGTCAGACATGACTGAGTAACTGAACTGAACTGAACTGGCCTATGGTATTTTTTGTTATAGCAGCTGAATAGACTGAGACAGACATGCTGCCCCCTGGGGACCTCATGCTCTGGGAACGGGAGAAGTCCACAGTTACTGAGCAACTGGCTGTCCTGTCCTAGTTCTTATTCCTGGCATGAAACTTTCACTGTAACCCCCAGGCTGCCAAAGCCCAGCCTACCTTGTTGACTGAAGGATTTCCGCTAGATGGGAAAAGAGAGAGAGCTCCAAATTGTCGGCAGCATTCATCCAGAGCTGGAAGACAGAACACAATGAAATCAAGTATGTGAAGGGAAGGGTTGCCAGGCAGTGTGAGCTGTGGAGGTGAGGTCTTCTTTGGCTTGGAATCACTAACATAGCTTACCAGCTCCAGAATCATACCAGTTCTCCTGACTGCTAGAAAATATAGAGGGCACCACGCTCAGGAGAAAGTGCAAACACCATTCCTGTCTTTCCCATCTCTGCTGCTGTCTGGAGCCTTGCTGTGTATCCTGATTCAAACCAAGGACACCTACAGTAGCCATCTTCTACATGTGTCTCACCCTGGGCCTCACAGCCTGTGCATCAACACACCAAATGCATCTCATTCTCATTGGATCCTACTACTCAAGGCAAATACCAGTGTTCCCAACTTAGAGAGGAGAAACCAGAGGGTAAGGCAGACCTTTGAGAGACAGCTCCCTTATCACCAACAAGCCACTGAACTGAAATTAGGAGCTGAGTCTCACCTCTTGGGTTTTATACTGCAGCAACTATGCAAAGAGTCGCAAAAAAAAAAGGAATTGCAAAGAGTCGGACACGACTGAGTGACTGAACTGAACCATGTGTTCAGCTTGTGCATGCAATTTCTTCAGGTCCCCTATCTATCGAACCTGCAGCTCCTATGCAACAGAAGTGTGAATGACACACACATGTGAAATGCACTGAGATTCTGAGAGTGAAGTTTATCACTCGGGTTATTTTCTATATTGTAAACAAAATGCAGTTGCTCCCCTTTCTTATGGGGCAAAGGTATAGCGTGCCTTCATTCTTATTTCTTTCAATACTTCCCTTTAGAAAGCTCTATTATTCTCATCTAAATGATGATATTTTCTAAGTCCCAGAATCTAGAAAGTTCAGATGTGGGAGTTTAAGAGTGCACTCTTAGAGCAGCAAAAAGAGCTCACACTTACAAATGGTACCATTTGCTGCAGGCAAGAAGCATCGCAGGAAGTCCCAAAACCAAATCATTATCTGCATTTAGAAGATAAGAACGGTGAGGCTCAGCGAGACTGAGTACCTTGTCTGGCGCCCACGGTTTCTAATTGGCAGAGACTGGCTTCCAAGCCTGGTCTGTCTGACCATGGAGCCCACTCTCTTTCCTTCTTGCTGTGTTCCCCCCACAGGCATCTCCTGCAGACAATGACTCAGTCAATAATCAACCTCACTTGAACCAAGCAAGTAGTCATGGCTCCATCCATTTACTTACGGGGAAAAGTGGAACAACCTCAGTGGCTATAAGTTTATTATGAAGGCAGAGACTGACCCTCTCCAATCCCCAAGGCTCAGCATCATACACACCACATAGCGACCTCTTAATAAGGATCCACTCCCCTTTTTAAAAGAATGAATACAAAGTAAACCATAATAAGACAAGTGGATTACTCTTAAGCCAAAATCAGCCTGACATATTTCCAGCCCCCGAAAGCACAGTCACTGCCAGCTACACACAGAGGTGGGGCAGCTGTCATTTGAGAGAGTTGGTGTCAATTAATGTGGCTCCCGGGAAGGTAGAGGTAACCAGACACGGCACCCCAACATACTCAAGAGGATGCCAAGAGCTTTGCATCCTTGAATTCACGCGTTCATTCATGAAGGCAGTCACTGAATAAATGATACGTCAGGCTCCGTGTAGGGAACTGGGGGAGCTGAGAGAGTAAGACAGACACCTTGAAGCGTACACCTCCCCTTGTCTTCTGCTTCAGAGCTTTACAAAAATAACAAGTTGTCCCAGCACACTGGAGGCCACCCAGCTCTTTTAGAAATTATTTTAAGTAATACCAACTGTCTGGATTTTGGAAAACATGCATAACTGAATCTTCTGGTTGTTATTCTGTCACATAACCCCTGTACTAAAGACTGTACTAAGATGTCTGTATTAAAGTAGTTTGAATTTCAAATGAATCATGTGTCAAATTCTGCTCTCTCCCCACCCCTAGGACGACCTCACTCTCAGAAAGGGGTGGCCTTTTCTGAACCCACAGGCCTAAGGCATGCATGACTTCAACTTCCTGTCCCTTTCAGCTTCTCAAGGTCCTGCCCCTCCCTGCCACAAACCAGTCATCAAGGATCTGCCCCTTCCACTGTAACCTACTCTCTGCTCCCCAAACCTTCCCTCTCCTCAAAGGACTTGTCCCATCAACAGCTGATTCTTACACTGGGATTTTCGATGCCCCCTTTCCACTGCTCCAGCCTCCTAAGTTCTGAAACACTCTTTTTCTCTTCTTCAAAAACTCGCTGACTGTCTCCTTCCAGCCTCCTCCCCGGTCTTCACTTCATGCCCAGCTCCACCATCAACTCTTCCCTGGGCCTGTCAATGACCTCCAAACACAACAGATACATCCCTGCCCTGACTGCACTTGATGTAACCAACTCTGGGGAAATCCTTCTTCTTTTAAAAATTCTCTCCTCTCAATCTTTTAAAAATGTTATGTCATTTCATTGGTTTATTGTGGATTTTTTAAGCATCTTCTCTGCTTGTTTTTATTAGTTGCCTATTTTCTTAACCCCAGTGTGAAATGCACCAGCTCAGCTGAGGGTCTAGTTAATTCAGGGAGGGGATGGGTGGTGCCCATGGTGGTTCCAGGAACAGGCAGTGGGGGCCTGGTGGGTTCCTGTGTGGGTAATTCCTGGGCTGGGCTGGTGGCAATGATATAGAGGAGCCAAGATGCCTGAGTATGGCCATGGCATTTTAGAAGGGGCAGCAGTGTGGTCAAGGCAGGCTGACTTGTTTACCAGGGTTTGGGGGCACGAGGAGAAGGGGATGACAGAGGATGAGATGGCTGGATGGCATCACCGACTTGACGGACATGAGTCTGAGTGAACCCCGGGAGTTGGTGATGGACAGCGAGGCCTGGCGTGCTGTGATTCATGGGGTTGCAAAGAGTTGGACACGACTGAGCGACTGAGCTGAACTGAACGGAAGGTTATTTTGCATAGCTGATTCCTGTTGTGCGCTGGGAGCCCATATCCCAGGTCTGGTTGACGTCCCCAACAATCCTTGCATCAATCTCCAGATCCAGGAGGAGAAGGGGATGACAGAGGATGAGATGTTTGGATGGCATCACTGACTCAATGGAAGTGAGTTTGAGCAAGCTCCAGGAGATGGTGAAAGACAGGAAAGCCTCGAGTGCTGCCGTCCATGGGATTGCAAAGAGTCACCTCTCCCTACAATAACATCGCTGCAGGTGTCCAAGCCACCTGCTCTCAAATGCATGTGGTTGTTCTCATCCCTACATGTGAACGAACGGCATCCGCTCCACCTGGAACATTCCCCCACTGAATATGTTCTGCCAAACTCAGCCCCAGAGCCCTGACTCATGAGCTGAGCTGACTGTTCCCTCTTCACACTCCCCAGAGGCCCTGCCCCGACTCACTGGCACCCAGCACGTTGTAGCACCAGCTACGTCCTCTCCTGCGCCCACATGGCTGTGTGTGGGAGCTGTGTCCTGGTTATCACCAGCCTCCAGAACACACCAGCATGTAACCATCACTCCATAAACAATGATTTGTGAAGGGATCTGCCCAAAGGTCTGCCCGATGCTCCTCACTCAGCCCTCAGGATCTCTCACTCATTCCTTTACAGAAGCATTTATAAACAGCAAAGCATCATCCAAAGGAATTGGTATGCTTTAATATCCTCTTATGTATGGAAGCCTACAGTTTTAAAATCTTTTCCCAGATAGTAGCAGATTTGACTCCTGCACCAGCCTCTGAGGGAGAGATGATGGTCTCCCTTTCACACAGGAGAAGACTCAGACTCAGAGAAGTCAAGAGACTTGTCTGAGGCCACACAGCCTATTGGTTCAGTTCAGACCTATTGGTGGTAGGAGTTAATTATAAAGCAGGGCCTCTGAGCTCCAAAGCCTTTGTGGTTTTCTCTCTCACTACCACCTTGACCATGGAGGAAGCGATCCGCTGGGTTTAGAGGAGGCTCCAGGTTTTCTGTATCTTTAGGGCCAGCGACCAACCTCCAGTTTACCTCGAAATTGCAGAGGATGTGCTGAAAGACACCAACGTTGGTGATTACAGAGGGCCCAAAGCCCAGTTCTGCAGTGCCGGTGATAGACAGGATCAGCTGAAAAATGCGATGGTTCAGAAAAGAGGGCTTTTTCCTCAGGAGAAATGCCATTATCTGCAAAGGATAAAACACAAAGAGGTTTCCTAGTGAATGTGTCATCAGGGCTCTCTCTCCCTCATCTGCCTGCTCCTGCCCGCACCTTTTGTCCGCCCAGTCTGGAAACACTCTTCTCTCTGGGACAACCGCCTCCATCGCCTTTTTATCAGAAGGAAAACATACCCAGCTTCTGCAGCTGCTTCCCCAGCAGTGTCCACTTTTCTGGGCTTCTCCCTGTGGGCCTCGGCTCCTTCCTGAATTTTCCACATTTCTGGAATGCCACTGCCTGCTGGCTTCCTTCCACCTTTCTGTGCTTTTCTCATTTTCGTTTATAGGGTCCTACACTCATGCCCACCACACAGATGTCGCTGCTGCCACCAGATGTGCCAGTCTGCCATTCTCCATGCCAGGCCCCGGGAAACTGGCAACACGCAGAGTCCAGGCACTGGAACCCCAGTGGCCCACACTCATCTCAGAGACTCACCAGGTGGATCTAACTTAGCCTCCTGCCTCTGTTGACCTCAGTAGCACGAAAGTCAGGCTGACCTACCATCCACTTGTATCTGGGTCCTCACCCACTTCATTGAGATTCTCAGCTCAGCTCATTCACAGCTCAGCTCCCCACTCCTGGGTCTGAAGTCCACCCTTCTCCCCATCCTCTCAGACACTCTCCAGTGAGTCATCAGGAAGTCTCACTTGTTGTTATGGGCTGGCTGTTTGTTCTTCCCCAACTCCATATGATGAAACACTAGTCCCCAGCATGATGGTATTCGAAGGCAGGTCTTTGGGGAAATAATTAGCGTTGGATGAAGGCATGAGGGTGGAGCCCTCACAGATGGGATTAGTGTTCTCGAAAGGGTCACAGGAGAGCGTTCTTCCCCTCTCTACTCTGTCGTGTGAGGATACAGTGAGAAGCTAGCCATCTGCAATCCAGGAGGGGCCTCACTCAACCTGGCCACACTGGCACCCTGACTGTGGACGCACCAGCCTCCAGAACTAGGAGAAAACTAACTTCTGTTGCTAATAGACCACCCAGTCTGTGGTACTCTGTCATAGTGGCCCAAACTGAGACAATTTAGGTCAGCAAATAGTTTCCTTTCAGTCTATTCCAGTTGCTTCTTTGGCAGATCTGGCCATTCCCACTCCCCCCAAGGACATAATTAGAATGGCTGAAAGTTGCATGAGAAAAATCACTCAAGTTGACTGATTTCACTCTACATTAATAGTGTCAAACGTCAAATTGGTGTTCAATTTGGCCTGGCAATGCAGTTCTGCTGTTTTGTAAGCTGGCTCTCCCCATCCTACAGATGATGAACTCAACTCTTCTCCTTTCTCCACAACTTCCCACCACCACTGCCCAACCCAGTACACAGCTGAGAGTTCAGAACCCAGACACGAGCAATCCCATCTCCTCACCACCAGATCCACAAACGCCTGCACTCCGTTCCCTCCTGCCGCGAGCCGGGCTTCCCCTCACCTGCCCTCGGAAGCCACCCTCGCCTGCTCCTTGGGGTGACTCTTCTGTCCGAGCCTCAGCCGCATTTCCCCTTTCTGTCGCTTTGCTCCTGATAAGCGCGGCAGCAAGTACATAGTGTTTGTGTTCAGTTGTTCAGTTGTTCAGTCACGGCCGACTCTGCCGTCCCACGGACTCTAGCCCACCAGGCTCTTCTGTCCATGGGATTTTTCAGACAGGAATACTGGAGCAGGTTGCCATTTCCTCCTCCAGGGGACCTTCCTGACCCAGGGATAGAGCCTGAGTTTCCAGCATCTTCTGCATTGCTGGTGGATTCTCTACTGCTGAGCCACCAGAACAAGTACATATGCATCATGCCAGATGAGCGCATAGTAGGGAAGAGCAAGAAAAGGTGCCGGAGATGGAGGAGGCAGGGTGAGGGAGAGGCAGGAGACAAAGGCCGTGGTCCAGCTGCGGCCAGTCCTTGACGTGACACCAGACAGCTTTCTCACAGGACCCTGACGTGGGTGCCCAAGAGACAAGGAGGCTCTTTCCTGCCCACACTGGGCCCAGAAGGGGCCTGCAGCTGCCGTGCCCAGCGACTTGTCTAGGCTCTGAGCCTAGTCGCTGCCCTCCGTGATTCCTTTCTTGGCTGCCTCTCAGCCAGGCAGGGCACTCCTGGAGGACAGTGTCCACATCTCATTCGACATTGTGAACAGTAAATAGTCATATAATCATGGTGCACACACACAGCAATTACTCTGAGCAGCCATGCTTCTAAGCACTCAGCACATATTAATTCTGTGATCACGATCCTACACAATAGGGGCTGTTATTATTCCTGTCTTATACAGAAGAGAACCGAGGCACAAAGGTTAAGAACTAACGTTGGCCAACATTTCTAGGGCGTTTCATCTGGGCCAGACAGAGGAGCTTGGTGGGCTACAGTCCACGGGGTCACAAAGAGTCGGACACGACTGAGTGACTTCACTTTCACTTTCACCTGTATTAAATCATCTAGTCGTCACTGCAACTTCATGATACAGGAGATCCAACAGATCGNTTGGTGGGCTACAGTCCACGGGGTCACAAAGAGTCGGACACGACTGAGTGACTTCACTTTCACTTTCACCTGTATTAAATCATCTAGTCGTCACTGCAACTTCATGATACAGGAGATCCAACAGATCGTATTGTATGGGTGTGGAAACCAAGACGGAGATGGTGAATAACTCAGGAAAAGTTAAATAGAAAGCGAGGAAGAGGCTCCATTCCAACCTAGCCCTCTGGTTCCAAGGCCTGGGCTCTTAGCTGTCACGCTAGATGCAAAGTAGGGGGATCGCAAATGATTCTTGAATTCATCAGCGAAAGATGTTGGCAGCCACAGACAGGTGGGCATCCCCATCCTGATCAGAGTCCCTCTCAGGCTGGCTGTCACCTGGCCCTATGCTCTGGTGATGCTGAGGGACCAAGGAACTTTCAATGTGCTTTCTCCAAAAGTCATACTGATGGGAATGTTTTGGGCCAGCAAGGCTCCGCCCTGTTCCTCAGGGATGACAGCTTCTTGCTGGCTGGTGGGTGGCATCTGCAGACTCAGGGGGGAGGGTGGACGTACCTGGTACCCACAGATGTGCTGCATCAGGCGGTCACACATGACGTTGCTAGTCAGAACCAAGTGCAGGACTTTCACAGCCGCGTACATGCTATGGTCATCCGTTGCTAAGGAAATGAGGCCCAGGAGGATGGCGGGCCCACCAATGAAGTCCAAGCTGCTGGCAGCAGGGCTGGAGTGGAACACCCTCACCCCTGTGTGGGACAAAGACATTCCTGAGCACACCACAGCTCCATTGCAGTGGAGATGCCTCTGGCAGCACGCAAGAGCTGTCAGGGACATCGCCCCTTGCAGCTGTGGGGCCTGTGCACAGGACAGGCTAGGAGGGTGAGGGGCTCTAAAAGTTTTAGGTCACTGAGAGATCCCGTGCTGAGTCCTCTCTGGGTCATAGAAAGCTGAAACAGCCCAGGGGATTTCAGACTGCCACCCTCTGTCTTGGCCCAGAGCGCAGGGCGAGCCAGCCGCACTCTGAGCTGGCTGCTCTGACAACCTCCGGCTCTGGTCTGGGCTCTAGATCCTGTGGCACTGGCCCCTAGCGCCAGCTCTCTGTTTCACTCTTGCCTGATTGCAAGGCATGGCCACCGGCTGCTTTTTGCACCCAAAGCACCACCACATTGCCTCTGCTCAGAGGCCCGGCTATACTCACTAGACAGGCTCCACTGGGCATAGATGCCAGCGTGGTTAGTAGCAAGCCCACTACCAGTTGTCAGATACAGCAGAGTGATTTGGTCTCTGCAGGGAAGCTGACTCTGGTGGGGTGAACTCTCAACCCTAACCATCTGAGCTCAGCCCACTCAATCTTGGCTGCTGCTGCTGCTTCTGAGTTGCTTCAGGCATGTCTGACTCTGTGCAACCCCAGAGACAGCAGCCCACCAGGCTCCCCTGTCCCTGGGATTCTCCGGGCAAGAACACTGGCGTGAGTTGCCTACCGCCCCAGAATTCCAGGCTGCATGATGACGCCAGCCACACGCTCTTCTTCCCAAATAGCAGTAAACGTTCATACCTAATTGGCCCACAGCAACAGCTCCAATGGTTCGAAGAGAACCTGAGAGGTGACCAGCACAATTTCTTAGCAAGAACACAGGCACGGCACTGTCACGGGATGAAATGTTCATCTAGAGAAATTGGCAACAGTTAGTCCTAAGCAGGAGAAGGCAACGGCACCCCGCTCCAGGACTCTTGCCCGGAAAACCCCATGGACGGAGGAGCCTGGTGGGCTGCAGTCCATGGGGTCACTAAGAGTCAGACACGACTGAGCGACTTCACTTTCACTTTTCACTTTCACGCATTAGAGAAGGAAATGGCAACCCACTCCAGTGTTCTTGCCTGGAGAATCCCAGGGACAGGGGAGCCTGGTGGGCTGCCGCCTCTGGGGTCGCACAGAGCCGGACGTGACTGAAATGACTTAGCAGCAGCAGCAGCAGCAGCAGCAGCCCTAAGCAACTTTCCTGGAGAGGAGGAGGTCTCGTTCAGGAGCTCCTGGAGGGCAGGCATCCTGAGGCCTGGCACTCCGTTAGTGTGAAAGTGAAAGAAAGTGAAGTCGCTCAGTCGTGTCCCACTCTTTGTGATCCCATGGACTGTAGTCTACCAGGCTTCTCTGTCCATGGGATTTTCCAGGCAAGAGTACTGGAGTGGGTTGCCATTTCCTGCTCCAGGGGATTTTCCTGACCTGGGGATCGAACCCAGGTCTCCTGCATTGCAGGCAGACGTTTTATCCTCTGAGCCACCAGGGAATATTACACCATAATATCCGTTAGTGTAAGCCATTGGATAAATAATAACTGAACCACCATCAGAGGGACTGAAGCCAAAATTCAGGTTCTTTCCTGCCTCCCAGTTTTGGTTTAATCAGAAGGGAGAACCTTTCATTATACAGTTGTGCCACCAACGTCTCACATGGTCACTAATTATACAAATGCTCACAACGAGGAGCTGATGAGAGTAGGGAGGCCCTGAGGACACTTGGAGGCATAGCAGTGTTGAGACGCCCAGGGCTGCCTTCTTCCCAGCCTAGGGGCATCCATCTCTGCAAGTCCTGGCATCACTGCTCTCCAAGGGCCAGAAGACGGGACCCTGGCCTCTTCTAGCAGAAGACTCTGTGCTGGGAAGGCGTAGTGTTTGTGCTCAACAGGACTTAACCCCTGATCCCACCTCCTCAGGAAAGGGAGGGGACCCTCTGTCTGTCAGAATATAAACAAATGAGCCCAAATTCATCAATAATAAGCAAAAGAGCTCTTTATGCAGGGGATTAGGAAATAGGAAATCTAATGGCCTCTTTACCTAACTAACTTGTCTGTTTGCTGCTTTGCAAATGTTTGCTTAAACACAATGACTTGAAGACTACTTCACAATCTTAGAGGTTAGAAGCACCCAGGGAAAGGAAGGCTAATAGTGTTCCCAGCGTCACAAATGTTGTGTAAACATTCCGTTTGTTCTCGCTCTACTGAAGAGAATGAAGAGTACCTACTTTCTTCTCTGAAAGAAGAGATTTAGTCTTCTTTACTCTGGAAAGGGGCAGCAAGGGGCGCTAGAAGGCGTACCTCTTTGGCAATCAGACGGCTGTCCACCTCATTGTACGTGCTTCTGATGTCTGCCACACTGGTCACGGAGGAGCTGGCTACGTGAAGGGCAAAGGAAAGCTTTTCCTCTGCAACCAGGGGCGCCACTTCCACACCAGGGTCCTCTCCTACAACAACACATCTCCAGTTCTTTCTACTCTCGCTTTACTGAGTAAGAAATTAACCCTTAGAAGAGTGAGCACCTGCTGCCACACGGCAAAGTCACGGCTGAGCAACGTCTGTAGCTGTTATATGCTATTACACTGTATCTCATATATTATATGGTTTGTCCCCACCTGTCATTTCTGATACATAGGAATCTCGCAATATTAACCTACTGTAAAACAAAAGCACTCCAGGTATGAAGCTACTAAGTCTTGAGACGCCTGTTGTGGGTGAAACCTCACCCCCAGAACCAAAGTGCTGGGCTGAAAGCCCTGTGGTTTCAGCGAGCTGCATGTCCATGGCAAACACCTCCCTTAGCTTTAGCACACAGGTGCTCATGCAAGGAGAGCTGTGTGCTACTGGAGAAGCATCATGTAAACAAAGAGTTGATGAAACTTTGGCCCTCGACCTGGTCTCCTCCCATTGTTCTTGCCAGTGCTCGCTGCTAGAGGAAATGAAGTTCAAAGAACGCAAGAAGCCTAAAGACAAAAATGCTCCACCGCGCTCAGCCACCCTTCACCATGCAAGAAAGCGTCAGCACACAGACTCATTTATCGTCCTTCCCAGAGGAGAGCTGACCCCCTCGACTTGGCAGGGCAAGGGAGCAATACTCTCTGCTTGAACAGCCAACAATCGATAATGAAAATGTGGATGTTTTGTCTGCCTGTTTAATAATTGAAGACAACAGTATACTTTAGTTAAAAAGCTTCTTCATTAAAAGGAGTGTAACTTATTTATCTCACTCTCTTCCCTCTTTCTTTGCTGATGATACTACCTACCTACTTTTCTCTATTACGTACTCTGGAATTGAAATCTACAGGAGATTGTCATTTCCTTTTCTGCAACATTTTCTATTGGCTTGTAAATATATAATAATCCAATTACAGAGGACTTCCCTAATGACTGGCCTGTGATGAGTTTTTTCCTTATAAATAAGCTATAAATAACTGGATGTCTATTTAAAAATGAGAATCAGCAAGGTTATTATAAATCAAAACACCCCATACCTTGGACGTGCACAGCCTGGAAGTTACCACGGTATCTTGGGCCAAGTTTGTAAATAACTTCCAGAGTTTCCATTGAGATGGCTTCTTCAAAGAAGTACGTGGGGCCCACACGCCATGTTAGTAATGACTTCTGTTTCCAAACTCGAGGGGTAGCAATATATCCATAAACATCGACAAATGAGGATGGATCCATTGAAAGGAATGGTCCTGGTAAGGCCTGAATGTACAACATCTGTTCAAACAAAAAGGTGGGGCAAAGGGGTAGATGGGACGTATTTAATCTCAGAATTAATCAAATAAATACATAAAACAAAAAATGATGGACCGTATTCATCTCTCAAAGTAAAAGCTTTATTCAGAAACATTGCAAAGATAACTCTCAAAGCTGAGAAACACCGCATGAAACAGTTTATAAAAGAAATTCCGTGTGTGTCCTCTCAGTTGTGTCCAACTCTTTTACGACCCCAAAGACTGCAGCCCGCTGGCTCCTCTGTCCACAGGATTTCCCAGGCAAGAATAGTGGAATGGGTTGCTATTTCCTCCTCCGGGGGATCTTCCCAACCCAAGGACTGAACCTGAGTCTCTTGAGTCTCCTGCAATAGCAGAGTCCTTACCACCAGCACCACCTGGGAAGCCGTGTGGGAGTAAGAAACTGACACTGTGCCTTTGGAAATAAATGTGATAAAAATATAAAGTGTCACCAAAAGGGTCATCTTTTTTTCCAGTCATTTCACAGAGAACTTTAAAGTCCCATGTTGGCACATTAAGTTTTACATACTAAATATAGCTACAGACTATAGGGAGAAATAAAACTGTCCCTATTTGCACATGGCATGTCCATGTAGAAATTTCTAAGGAATCCACAAAAAAACGAACTGATAAGTGAATTCATCAAAGCCACAGGATATATGATCAACACGTAAAAATAAATTGCATTCTATAGACTAACAAAGAACATTCAGAAACTAAAAGCACTCACAAGAAAAATAAATACTTTTTTGTTTTGCAAAATCCCATGTGAAAGAGGATGAAAGAAAGCTATAGATTAGGAGACATTATTTACAAACTTACATATCCAACAAAGGACCATTATCTAAAATATTTAGATAAAACTCTTAAAACTCAATAGTAAAACAGTAAAGAATCCAGTTAGAAATGAGTGAAACATATGCACAGACATCACTAAAGACGATATACAAATTGCAAATAAGGTTCCAACATTTGAGAACAGCTGTTTCATCTCAAACCTAAGTCCATCTTTTTTCTTGCTCAACAAATCTGCATCTAAACACAGAGCATATGTTTATTGCATTTAAATTTCACTTGCTGGAAAGTCAACTCTGTCAGTCTTGGCCCTTGGCCATTCTCCACGCCATATTTTGCATATTTTGACATATTCCCATGGCATCACATACCTTCTAACCTCCATGCTGACTCACTCTGGTTTAGCAGGCCCCTGAGGTTGGATGTTCATCTATGTGCCAATTCACTAAACGACACATCAGCCTTGTAACTATAAATTCAATACGATTCATCAAGTGTATGTTGTGTGCTTTCTGTATGCCGGTCCTTGCTAGGTGAAAGCAAGTTCCAGATATCAATAGGACAAGGTTCTTGGCTTCACAATACATGTTCTGCTTCACAGAATACAATCTAATCTATGAAACAAGACTGGATACCAACATACTCTGTGAAAGAGGACCAAAACTGGCCTACTCTGTAATTATGCCTAAAGAGATTAAAAAAAAAAAAAAGCCTTCGGGACCACAAATGTAACCGCACTTTTCGTCCTGGCTAATGTGAGTGATCACTGCTCTTCCTCCAGTGACAGTTTAAGCCCTCTCCCTTTCCTTCCACTTCCTGATTAAAAGCTCTGAACATACATAGATACCAAATTGTCTCTCTGACAGCACCCCATTCAGAACTGACTGACCTCCACTTTTTTCAACCCTCCCCCAAATCACCCAAAGTGATCCCAGATCCTGTTAGTTCCTCCTAACGCCTTATTACTCCACGGTAAGGAGGGTAAGAAGCTCTCGCTACAGCGAGCTTCATAAACGTACCTCTTGTTTTGTACTATATCCATGCTCCTAGAGGTATTTGACCGGTGGGCATGGACAGTTCCTAACACCTAAAACAATACCTAACATATATTAGGTATTTGATAAATGTTTAACATGGGGAGGAAGAAAGGAAGGTGCAAGGTAAGAAGAATCGTTAATGATTGAAGTCAAAAGTTAGCTTTACATTCTGGAGGACCTTTTTTTAGTGCTCTTGGTGAGTCCTTCTGGCTACCTCTGTGGCTAGGAGGCATGGCCATGGGCCAAGCACAGCTTGGGGGAAACATCTCACCTTGGCTGAGCCGATGACCTGTCCATCCAGGTAGGTGAAGACTGTACAATTCCTTTTCATTTCCTTGGTGACGACCACGGCCAGGTGGTGCCACTGACCACAAGCCAGCAGCTGGCCACACCTGACCCGCAGCTGGCGTCCTGCAGAAGGCTCTGGGTCGTCCTCGGGTTCCATGACATCTGCACGAGAACACAAGCACCTGCGGCGTCAGGGGGCGGCAGCCCAGCCCCGGGGGCCCCAGGGCCAGCGGAGCAAGCGCCGAGCCACCCACAGAATCCGACAGTGGCAGGAGCTTTCCCTGCCAGAACCCTTGCTCTGGGCCAGACACTGAGGCAGGCGCTACCACAATGCCCAGGTCACCATCCTGAGGCACAGCGGCAAGGGGCAACTTGCCTAGGGCTGCATAGCTGGAGTACAGACCCAGGAGTCGGGCTGCAGGGTCTACCCATCACTAGACTGCTCCACAGGGACACGCATGGGCTGGCAAAGTCCCAGAAGGGAAGGAGCTTAGGCGGCTGGGCTGTGTGTGAAGGACACCAGGCCAAATCCTGGGCCTTCCAAAGTCGAGGTCTCACGATGAAACAGCACAGAAACAGGCGTGGCCGTAACAGCCTGGGCTTGGCCATCACCGTCCACTTTGGGCCACACTTTGGGCCACTGCAGGCAGGTGAGCTTGAGATCCAGGCCGAGCTCCAGGCGGCAGAAGCAGAATCGGCCACCTACCTACACAGCTGAGGGCAGGCAGGCACCCCAGGCTCTTGGGTCAAGAGCTGCTGCCTCAGTCCCACATCCCCCAAGTGTGGGCAGAATCTCACCCAGGGGCTGAAACTCTTTCTCTTCTGTAGACACAACCAGGGAGAGGTCTTCCGGGCAGAGGCTGACAGAGAAGCAGATGAAGGGCTGCTCGGTCCTGGCCAGGTGGCGCACCAGGGTCAGGAAGCGCAGCGGATGGCCCTCCGTGGCTGCGCTGTGCCTGCCGATCAGGAACCAGCAGGAGAAGGTCAGGCCGCCGGGCGGAGGGAAGGGCCTGGCAGCACCTGGGGTCAGAACACAAGCACGCCCTGAGGCCTCGTCCTGCTGCGCAAGCCTGTCTAGACTCACTGTGGCTCGGATTTGGCCCAGGGGTGGCCCCGCTTTGTGCCAGTACTGGGCCCTTCCTGACCCGCACCCACTTCGCAGCAACCTGTGCAGCATGACGCTCGTCTCCTTCCTTAATCATACTCGCAGGAATAAGTCATATCCCCTCCAGGACTTGAGCCTAGATCTTCAGAGCCTCTCTCCAATTCTGACCCAGCTATTATGCTGCGTTGCTAAGGGAGTAGAGAGAGAGCACATCCCTGAGATCCATCACCAGGTGGCCCATTGGTCAGCTGGTCTAAAGCCGGCCTGTGTGCTATGTGGGGCAGAGGAAGTTGGACTAGCTAGGCCACACCTTGCCTGGGGAGCGCTCACGCTAGGGATACCCAAGCCAGCAGTAGAGGTGGGTCCACTGTCCTCACTGAATGGGCAGGGTCAGGCTTGGAGCTCTGCGCTGATGGGCTGTAAAGGCCACGGCTCCTCAGCACTCACCCTCCCAGCTCTCCTGACAGCGGGTGCCTGGCCTTCAGCTGAGAGAGCCCTGCACAGAGCATGCCAAGGCCCAGCTGACCCCCACATGAGCCAAGGGCAGGCTTGCTCCTGAGTGGCCATCGGCACAGACCTCACACTCCTTTCTAGAGTCATCAGGTGGGGTGAGGTGTTCACGTTGGCCTCTGTCAGTCATCAACAAACAGCATCAAACCCAGGCTCAGCTCCCGAGTCAGCCGTCGAGCCCACCAGTGCTCACCGAGCCCCAATACGTTCAGAGCTGGGCCCTTGGGATGCACAGTGAGCAGGCCCCCCTGGCTCAAGACAGAAACGAACAAAGGGAAGGATGAGTCCTCTACAGACACATGGAACCAAGAGGAAGACTCACGCTTTCTGGAAATGCCAAAAGGAAATCTGAAATCGAGACTCCCCAGGGACTCACTCCCGGGTCAGAGGGAGGGGACCTCAGCGAGCTAAGCCCCCAGGGAAGCACGTACCTGTCCCAGTCCCTCCAGAGATCGAGTACTCGGTGCTGGTGCCCATCACCGTAGCCAGAGTCGGAACAAACAGACAGCTGCAATAGGAAAGGGTCTCAGATCACCGAACTGCGAGCCAGCCTCTGATGGGATGTCTGCCCCTCTGCCTGGCTTCAGGGGCCTCACTCCCTCCTAGATCACGCGGCCCCCAGGACACAAAGCGGCCGATGCTGGCACCATGGCCCTGAGAAAGGAATCTGGCTGGAGGCTGGAGGGCAGGGCAGGCGGAATGCAGTCAGGAGAAGGAGACGGTCCTGGCCTTGGACGGCTAGGGATGCTGCCCCTGAGGACGGGGTGTCTGTGACCCAGACATTTTCCACAGCTGACTGTGAGAGCTGATAGAAACTACAGTTTTGTAACCAATATTATAATTCACCCAAGGCATTGGGAAATCAGTGAAGTGTATTTCAAGTGTATGAAAGCCGGTCATACCCGTAACCTTCCACGGACATGTCGAATTCCACGAAGGATGGAGCCAGAGCCGCCCTCTGAGGCTGCAGGTTGCGGGGGGAGGTCATGGAGATGAGGCTCAGTGCTGCCTGAAGGGTGGTGGTCGAGGTCTGGGATGGCCCCGTGGGCCTGAGGGCCTGTGTGCTTGCTGGGAGAGGCCCGGCATCCCTCGGGGCCACTGTAGAACCCTCAGCAGGCACTGGCATCGTTGCCTGTGACCCTAGGGCCACAAACAGGAGAAGAGCTGTGTCTATGCTCAAAGCACTTCCACTCCCCTTCTGCCACAGCCCCCAAGGAGGGCTCTGCAGAACACCAGGCATTCCCAGCCCCAAGGGCGGCCTCCCAGGCCCTCCCGCTCACCCTCTAGCCTGGGACCTCTGCTGATGCTGATAACGCTGAATCAGTGGTGACAACCTGCACCTCCTGGAAACTTTCTCTCCCTTTAATTCTATCACTGCCGCCTCTCCTCTCTACTACACATTTTCTCTTGCTGTCATTGGCTTGCCCCATTAGCTGTCCCTCACTGGGGCTTCGTCCTGGCTCTCTGACCTCCATCTCTTTTCCACAACAGCCTGTCTCCTCAAAAGCTCTGTTTCCCACCTCCAGCTCCTGGCCCACTCCTGACTCTCCATCCTTGCTTTTTAACTGGGCCTCCTAGCCTTAACATCCTATGCGGTCGATTGGTTTCTTTTCTCCAAGCTGGTTCCCTAGTCCAGCATCTTGCCAGGTATCAGGCCAATGCTTTGTCCTGCAGACCCCCTAACTCCCTGCTGAACTGTGAGCTGTGTGAAGCTGACACTTCTGTCCAGGGGCAATGCTGGGTACCCCTGCGTATGCTGTGACATGAAGGCTGCTGTGCTCCAGGCACAGAAAGGGGCCGTGTACATGCTCACCATCCCCATCTAATACGGGGCTAGGAGTCCTCCTCCTTCCAGATCTGGTCTTTATCTGGGGACCACAGGTCTGATCTTTCTGCTCGTCCTCATTTGCTCCATCGAGCAGCAGGCAAAACCATTTTTAAATCTCTCTGCTTCCCATATTCTATAAAGGCTTCCTTACAGGAAATGCATGTTCTCTTTTAAATCCCATTATCCAGCCCCTATTCTCTCTGTCCTCACCTGGGCATCCAGAGTCCCCTCCATGCACATGAGATGAACTGAGTTTTTTCGTTGCAGCCGATGGAGGTGAAGCAATTCCAAGGCCTAGAAACTGTCTGAATATCATAACAAACAAGAGAGCCAAATGGTGACATTTTCAGCCAAAAGTTTCCTCCAGTTCCATCTGAACACTTGCCCTAGATCCCAGAGCCTGCTGGTTCCCCCACCATGCCTTCCCCTCTCAGCCTGGAATCCTTTTCCTCGGGCCATACAGAACCAGGGTGTCCCTGACCTGGCATTCAGACCAGAGAGCTGGTGAATTTAGGTGCTTTTGACTTAACCAATGACCAGCTAGAAGCCCCAGGTTGGACCTGGAGAGGGAAAGTATTTTCTTGGGAAATAACTTGGCCATATGTTGTTTCTAAGTTTCTAGTGGACTTGACTGATCAGCTGGACTAGGCACGGTGGCCTTGGCTGACAGCCCCATGAATAGAGGCGGAAGAGGCTGGCCTGGCCCCTGGGTCCCCTACCTGCTGGCTGGAGGGGCTGCCTTTGATTCCTCTGCACTTGGTCCTGTATGCCTCCTGGGGTCCAGCAGCTGGGGGGCCTGAGCACAACCCTCCCTCTATCCACACCTTCTGGGGCCACAGGTACTAGAGAGACCCTTGACCTCCCTCCTGCCTTTCTTTCCTCTGCTCCTGTCTTCTGTGTCTGCTCCTCCTGGGGCATCTTCCCTCGCCACAGTGACTGTCCAGGAAACATGTGGCTTCGTGGAGGGGCCGGTGGGAAGGCCCACAGGACACAGTGGTGCTGCCTCTGTCCCCCTCCACATCACGTGTCCCAGCCACGGCCCCCGATGCCAGGCAGGTGCCCTGTGGTCTGGTCTCTCTCTGGCCGCCAGGCCTTCATCACTCCCCCCACCACTGTCCCCCACCAGCCCTTTCAGCAGGGTGTCTCACATGCCTGGTTCCCTCCTCTCCTGGTCTGGTGGCCATCTGCACAGGCCGTAGACCTCAGCCACCACTGTCCCCTTGAAGCCCCCTCTTTACACCCAATCTCCCAGCTGTGGTCCTCGCAGCCCTCACACTGCACTAGCTTCCCCTCCAACACTTTCTGAATTCTCCACAGGACCCCTGGCTTATTGCTTCACCCCCCAGCCCATCGGCTCCATAAGCGGAGCTGCGTCCACTCTGCGGGCTGCACACTGCACGAGGACCCAAGGCTCCGACCTGGGCTTGCAATGGCCAATGCTGGGAAGGCAGGAAGGGCACGGGGACACTCTCACTGTCCACTGTGCACAAGCTCGGCTACCAGGGGCTCAGCAAGATTTAACGTGCAGCACACGGTACCTTAACACGTCTGGTTCAATGGCTTGGGAAGCAAGCTTTTCAAAAATCCTGATGAGGCCCGAGTGCAAGGGGCTGCTGCTGGTGGCCAGGGCCTTGTGGCAAGAAGTCATGAGGGTCCTGAGCATCCCCGCCTCACACATGACCTGACGGTTCTTCTCCGACTTCACCATGGACTGGATGTGACCGGCCATGGAGCACTGGATCTCCCTGGAAAGCTTAGAGTAAGCAAAGCAAGCAAGTGAGCCCTTGAGGTCAGCATGTTTCGGGGCCACTTTGGTCAGCTCCCAGCTAGGGCCTGAGCTGGTGGGAAGGCGAGGAGGCTGAGCACCCCATAGCCCGTTCTCACTGAGCCCGGTCTGTCTTGGGCGCTCTCAGAGGTACCCTCCTCACACGAGCTGCCAAATAGGAAGATAGCTTAAAACAAACTGCAAACCGGCCGGCGAGAGCCCGCTTCAGCCTGAGACATGTGGGGGTTGAGCCATACGACATTTCTGAACTACTAACATTTAAAATACTGGCGATCCCACACAGAAGTCCAGACATGTGGCCTCTCTTAAAAGGTGGAAAGACCTGGTCAGGCCACTTTGCCTTTGTGTGTCTGTTGAGAAGCAGTTGGAGCTGGGCAGCGGCTGGGCACTCTGGAGGGTCCCACGCCTTACCCCCCAACCACCGGCGTCTCTCGCTGGACCGTCCCGCGTTTCAGTTTGCGCCCTGGCCCAGAGGGTGGAAGGCTGTGGCAGCTGCAGCCTGCTCTATCTTCTCAGGTCAAACCACCCAGCCTGCACAGGCTCCTGAAGTCACAGCTGCTGTGGAGAAGCCTCCCCTCCAGCCCACTTGCTCTGTCTGTCTGTCTGGGCTAAGTGCATTCAGACACACAGACAGCTGCCCTCTTATCTTCCCCCTGTCGGATTTCAACTCACTTTACCATCTTTATGCCCTTGAAGCCCACAGGATAGAGGCATAGAGTCAGCCTTGTCAGCATTTCAGCCAAATACATTACATTATTTTCGTAATCTTCCTTTCATTGGCATTCCCAGCCTCCACTGAAAGGGAATTTCCTTCAGAAAATCTCTACAGGTTGTCCTTTTCTTTTACTTTGTATGAGATTGTCTGAAAGCACCAGGATACCAGTTGATCTTAAAGCTGTTTTCCTGCAGCGGAGGCCATGGGGGCCTCCTTCTGCGGGTGAGGGTACCCGTCACCACTGCCCCTCCCGCGGATGCCAGCTCCCCTAGTTGGTAGCTGCCCTGCTATGTAGCCCCACATGCATCTCCGTGTGTGCATACACATGTACACATGTATACACACACACACACACGTACACCCCACCCCCAGACGAGAGCCAGTGGGGCCCTGCCCTTCAGCGTCTGTGGCTGAGACCCCTCACACTTGAGACCCCCGCCCTGCGGGCTCATCCTCACTCAGTCCTTCTCCTGCATTACCCTGCTTCCCTCACCTCCCTTCTCTTGAGCCCCTTCCACAAACCTCCTGCACTGGTACCCTGTCTGGACTCTACTTTGAGGAACACAGCCAAAGGCTGTGGCTTGCTTTCCATACTGCACACCTCTGCCCTAGACTCTGGTTTCAAGAAGAGGGATCTATGATGAAGTAGGTTATGCCTAGGTTAGTCCACCAGTGTAAAGCCAGCACGTACTTTAGGACTCTGAACCCAGCATTGAAAATTACCTTACTCTATCATCACTTTCCTGTGCATGTAGTCACTCAAGGCCACCCTGCCCAGAGATGGCTCAGAGTGTGTCTGTATCACCAAGGGACAGAATTTAACATGATGGCATTCTTCCTTAGACTGGGAACACGGTTATGTAGTGTATATGTTTCAAGGATTACAATGTATGGTGAAACATATATACACTGTTAATCATCCATTTCTAGATTTTTTTTTTTAATGAAGGGATCACACAGCTCACCCTCCCAACCTTCCATGCCTTTCAGAAGCATGACACCTATAGCTTTTTCCTCAAACTGACGGCATCTGGTGAAATTTCCATTGTTACAATATCTCCAGTAATATTTTCAACTTAAAAATTTAGACTACTTTTAGTTTAAAATGCAAACTACAGTAGAATGGTTTTNGTGAGTCTGACTGAACTCCAGGAGATGGTGATGGACAGGGAGGGTCGCAGAGTTGGACACGACTGAGCAACTGAACTGAGATGAACTGAGTGATATCGAAGAATGTGGCTTCCACCTGTAGGGCAAGACTTGGAATTAAGCAGAACTGCACACCTGTCACCAGCAGTCTCTAAGTATGATGCCTGCATCTGTAAAACTCCATGCATGGTACCTGCCTCTGTAGAGCCCAGGTATGATGTAGGCATCTGTAAGTCTCCATGAGTGGTGCCCACATCAGTAAAACTTGCAGTCTGGAGGAGAGGATCAGGACATAGCTTTGTGAGGAGGCCAGCTCCCAACGAATAAAGAAGAGAAGAGTCCACAAAGAAAATTAATTCATCTAGTTTTTCCTTCCAAACTTGGTAATCAAATGAACACTCCTCCTCCTAATATTATTTGGGCCAGTCATTCGGAGTTTAACAATATCCCAATGTTTATCACAGTTTCACAATCTGCAATATCAGACTCTCCCTAAAAGTGCATTTTATGAGATTAACAAAAGAATGCTGCCTTCCTTTCTGCAGTTAGTGATGAAAATGGAATCTTCCAGTTCAGATCACCATCGTTAGGGTGTTCTACGCTCTACGACATAAATGTTCTATGTTCTTGATTCTGTTTTATGGAATTTTTCCCTGTGAGAACAGGGGCCTCAGCAATCTGAACTTCTCATTCAAGATGTGTTTTCTTGCAGCCTGGCAAAAGAGAATAAACTTAGAATTTGGAGCTCTGAATTAAATTCTACCTGTACAAGTTTCTAAGTCAAATTTGAATGTATTGTATAACCTCTCTGAATCAGTTTCTTCATGAGTAAAGTGCAGAAAATAACAATAAAAAGCAAATCTCAAAGGGCAGCCCTTATAGGATCAGAAGAGATAAGTTTTGGAAAGTAAGAAACCCCATATAAATATGTCACCATTATTGACCCCTGAATAGCATAAATAATTATTATTGCTATTGTTACAATTGAACGTATAATAATTTTATTCAGTATTGCCAGTTTTAGGAATATTCCTGACCAGATCACATTTCTAAAGTATAATCATGTCATCTAGAAATATTATCTGTTATTAGAAGAGGATGAGATGGTTATATAGCATCGCTGATTCAATAGACATGAATTTGAACAAACTCTGGAAGATTTTGGAGGACAAAGCAGCCTGGTGTGCTGCAGTCTATGGGGTCACAAAGCATCGGATACAACTTAGTGACTGAACAACAGCATTAGAAATGAAAATAACAGTAAGTGAATAAAAGCTTCATGTTGACTAACACACCCTAAATAATTTAAGTTCTTAATTCTCAACTCTTACTCAATTGAAGAACTGTGTGACATTTAAAGAAATTGTTTTTATAAAGTCTTAATATGTAGGAGCTTTTTTACAACTGAATTTCTGTAGGAGATGGACACAGCACAATTTCTGTTTTCATGTTGTTGTACAATAACCAAGTCGTGCAACCCCATGGACTGCAGCATGCCAGGCTTCCCTGTACTTCACCATCTCTTCTCATATATTCAAGTTTATTTGGTAAAGACTATCTAAGAGGTAGTCTCTCCTTATATTTTAAAGGAAAAAGCAAAAAGAGGAGAACATTTTTGTCTGTCACTCATAATATTCATTTTTACCAGCTTACAGTCTTATTTGATAGAGAATGCCATGCATAAAGAGCCAAATGTTGGACGATTAATTGCTCCATTCCTGTAGGATCATTTCACTTCCACAGTTAGCACAGCAGTTCTTCTGAGCTCACCCTAATTGGCATTTAATTCTAGGTTGAAAGCATAAAATGTTCTCTCAAGCCATCCCTCCTCATTGTGAGTCTCATTTTTGAAAGCCAAAATGAAAGATCCTAACCCCCAATTTTTATGGCATACCGAGAGGAAGGAACTGTCAGATGCCCAACTTGTCATTATACCATAGGGAAATATAACTTGTTCAAGTGAGCCAATCAAAATGGAAATCTGCATATTATATAGCAGTTTATCACATAGAAACCCAACTGCTCCACAGTAAATCCAGACTGTATGGTCTGCAATTTACTAGTCTAGAAACAAGATGGAACACTATGGTTTGCTGTGGTTTGTATTTCTTCCCCCCCATACAAGCCTGAAGAGAAGGGATCTGGCCACCACAGGTCCTTATCCTGTTCAATAGACACTGGCCCTTGGCTACCCAATAATCTACTCCTTCTCTATGGAGAACCAGACAGTCATTCAGAGTAAATCTACTTTGTCCTCCAGCCTTTCACATATTCTAAAATCACCATAGTGTAGCCTGCGGAGGTCTCTTCTCCTGTATGAACCTGCCAGTTTCTTTTTGTAGAATGCTGTAGACTTCCTTCACCACTTTTTTTTTTTTTTTCTGTCTTCAGGACCTTGTTAACTGTGTCAGTGTTAAAGTGTGTTACAAAAGAAGTTAAGACAATGCTTCTGGCATGATCTGGTCATCGAGGGCTATAATGACAATAAAATCTCATGTGCTTGAGGCATCATCTTTCTATTATTCTAATTAGAGTATTTTAGCATCTTTATCGGAGAAGGCAATGGCACCCCACTCCAGTACTCTTACCTGGAAAATCACATGGACAGAGGAGCCTGGTAGGCTGCAGTCCATGGGGTCGCAAAGAGTCAGACATGACTGAGCAACTTCACTTTCACTTTTCACTTTCATGCATTGGAGAATGAAATGGCAACCCACTCCAGTGTTCCTGCCTGGAGAATCCCAGGGACAAGGGAGCCTGGTGGGCTGCCATCTATGGGGTCGCACAGAGTCAGACACGACTGAAGCAACTTAGCAGCAGCAGCAGCAGCATCTTTATGCCATCTCCCACTATTGACTTGTATAAAGCTTAATGTCAACTAAAACTCTTATTCCAATTCTTATTCTTATAGCTTTTTTTTTTAATTTTTATTTTGCTTTACAATACTATATTGGTTTTGCCATGCATTGACACGAATCCACCACAGGTGTACATGAGTTCCCAATCCTGACCCCCCCTCCCACCTCCCACCCCATATCATCTCTCTGGATCATCCCCGTGCACCAGCCCCAGCATCCTGTACCCTGCATTGAACATAGACTGGCGATTCGTTTCTTACAAGATAGTATACATGTTTCAATGCCATTCTCCCACATCATCCCGCCCTCTCCCTCT
>SJYV01002568.1:1158974-1185860 GCA_006410875.1 Neotragus pygmaeus
ACACACACACACACAAAGGCTACTAGAATCATAGAAAGAAATGAATGAAATCCACTCCCCCCTCCCACCCCCGCCAATGTACTACAAGGACTGTATACCCCTTAGCCTGTCATTCATTTTTATCTATGATCATCCACTCTTCATCAAACCCAGCAGAACAACACACAGGTCTGTTTTTTTCTTTTTTTTGAGTCTTCATTTCCATATGAAGGGTCTCAGGTCCTGTGAAATTTATATTAAAGCAATTTGTGTGCTTTTTTTCCCCTGTTAATCTTTGTTAGTTTATTTTTCAGACCTAGTCAGGGACTCTAGGAAGGTTGGTGAAAACTTTTCCCTCCCCTCCAGGACCCCCCAGGTAGTCACTTTATCTCATTTTGAAGAGCTTACTAAGCAGTTTTGACCTTTATATAATTACTGACTCCCTAGAAACACGACATTAATTTCAGTTCAGAAACAATTGCTAATTATACTTTATGGTTTCAAAAAAACCTGTCATGAATTCATATCTCAGGTACATTGGAAGTTGTTTGAAAAGAAAAGAAAANACCATCTGCAGTGATTTTGGAGCTCCTCAAAATAGTCTGTCACTGTGTCCACTGTTTCCCCATCTATTTGTCATGAATTGCTGGGACCGGATGCCATTATCTTAATTTTCTGAATGTTAACTTTTTTTTTTCTTTTTAGAATGATACCTTGCAATTTCAACAGAACTTAATTAAAATATTTTTATTTTATCAAGATGCTTTTCCATTTTTTAATGTATAAAAGTTTACAAAATTATTTTATATTCATAAATACAAAAAATATGTATTCATCAATGCATAAAATTTAAAGATTTTATGTATTCATCAATGCAAAAATACAGAAAATTTTATGTATTCATAAATGCATAAAATTGTATATATTCATAAATGCATAAAATTTAAAGAATATGGATACTAGAAAGGAACAGATCTGAGTTTGAATACTGTTGCTATCACTTACTAGGGTAAATCACCCAAGTTCACAACTTCAGTTTCTTTATCTGGATGTTGAGTTTTAAGCCAACTTTTTCACTCTTCTCTTTCACTTTCATCAAGAGACTCTTTACATCTTCTTCACTTTCTGCTGTAAGGGTGGTTTCATCTGCATATACGAGGTTATTGATATTTCTCCCAGCAATCTTGATTCCAGCTTGTGCTTCATCCAGTCTAGCATTTCTCATGATGTACTCTGCATATAAATTAAATAAGTAGGGTGACAATATACAGCCTTGATGTACTCCTTTCATGATTTGGAACCAATCTGTTATTCCACATCAAGTTCTAACTGTTCCTTCTTGATCTGCATAAAGATTTCTCAGGAGGCAGGTAAGGTGGTCTGGTATTCCCATCTCTTTCAGAATTTTCCAGTTTGTTATGATCCACACAGTCAAAGGCTTTGGCATAGTGAATACAACAGAAGTAGATGATTTTCTGTAACTCTCATTGCTTTTTCAAAGATCCAACGGATATTGGCAATTTGATCCCTGTTTCCTCTGCCTTTTCTAAATCCAGCTTGAACATCTGGAAGTTCACTGTTCACATACTGTTGATGCCTGGCTNGTGAATACAACAGAAGTAGATGATTTTCTGTAACTCTCATTGCTTTTTCAAAGATCCAACGGATATTGGCAATTTGATCCCTGTTTCCTCTGCCTTTTCTAAATCCAGCTTGAACATCTGGAAGTTCACTGTTCACATACTGTTGATGCCTGGCTCGGAGAATTTTGAGGATTACTTTGATAGCATGTGAGATGAGTGCAATTGTGCAGTACTTTAGGCATTCTTTGGTGTTGCCTTTCTTTGGGATTGGAATGAAAACTGACCTTTTCCAGTCCTGTGGCCACTGCTGAGTTTTCCAAATTTGCTGGCATATTGAGTGCAGCACTTTCACAGCAGCATCTTTTAAGATTTAAAATAGCTCAACTGGAATTCCATCACATCCACTNTCCCCAGCAGTTAGCCTGTGGTCAGCCCTGAGATGGGACATGAGACCATTACCAGGGGAACCAGCTGATAAACATCCATCTGGGAAGATGCCTGTAAGAGTCTGAAACTTGAAACACTTGTGAGGAGTTTCCATCACCTTGAACACACACACCCTCACCCTACAATAGCCAGGTCAGGCAAGCAGAGGAGCCCAATAAGGCTCCATGAGACCCAACATCAGCTTTGTGCCAGAACCCATCCCCGTATGGCTGCTACATCCGCGAGGAGCTCAGGAAAGGAGTAATTAACTTCCCCTGAAGATCTCTACAGCTTTGGCCAAAGTAATTACTGACACAACTCTTTCAAGATATACTTTTCAAACATATTTTTTGTTGTTGCTGTTGTTAATAGATTTCCATACAGGATTGCCTGGAGAAAATTCCTCGAACAAGACTGCAGAGTACACAGTCTTTTGTAAAGATGAGGGATCCATTTCCAAGCAACCTGGGGCTCTGGCCTTGGTATATTGCTTTTGAGCTTTCAAACATTCACCCTTCCTACATCGTCTTGGCATAGGGCACTCAAATACCCACCCAGAAGTAGGGACTCATGTTGATTTGATACTAGCTAATAGGAAACTTGGGCTAGTTACTTACTTTCCTTAAGCCTCAGTTTCCTTAGCTTTAAAATGAGGATATTGAAAATACCTCCCTCGCGGTCGGTTGTGGTTTTGGTGACAGTCAACAAGAATTGCATCTGGGAAAGTACTTTTTCTTATAGGATGCAAGTGTTTTCAGAATATTGACCCCTTTTACTTGCAGTCTATCAGTAAAAGCCCTGATTAGTTATCAACTGTACTCATCAATTACTTTATCAGTTGTGTAATGGAAGCTGGAAATATACCTAAAATATATATGAAATATATTCTCTTTCATTTAATATTTCCAAAATGTTATATGCTGTGACTTAGAGTCCCAGAAGCACAAAGCCACAGGAACCGGAAGAGAAAGAGAGGAGGTATGACAGCGCGTGTTGTGCGCCAGGTAAGGCTCTAGCTACTCTCCAACTGCACCCCCAACTGAGAAGGTTACATCAGTCTCCTCAAGTGACGCAGTGAGCGGCGAAACTGGCACCGCAACCCAGGTCTTGCTGCAGAGCCCACGGGTTTAACACTGTGCCATGCACTCATCACGAGGAAGGGGACTCAATGTCTCGTAAGAGCCATGCACTGAGGGTCTGTACAAATGTTTCACTGGTGGGGCAGTTTGGCCTGGCTTCTGTCTGATTTCCCCCTAGCTAGATGTGCGTGCCTTTAGGCTGGGCAAGTGCCCTTCCCAAGGGCCACAGGCCTCACCATTCCCTACTGTTTACACCCACACATTTACTTTATACTTCTGGCCCCAAGACGTTGTGTCTGCAACCCCTATGATCTAGGCCATATCTGCGTAGCTGAAATGGATGTGCAGAGAAGGGAGGTGGCCCGTGTAAGTCATATAAATAATGATGGTAAAGGACTAGAAGTAAAGTCACCAGATAACTGGACCAGCGCTCAGCCTATCAACTTCACTTGCACTCCATCATCCTATGTCCACTGTAGTTTGCTTTTGAAGCTTTTCATCTCCATGCAAGATTATGTCCCTTTGCTCTATTTAAGAGATAACCCTAAGAAGTGTCCTGGATTTTGACTAGAATATGACTTTTTTTCCACTCAGGAACAATAGAAATACTTGAGGATGAGGTTCAGAATGAAAAAGCGTAAGAAATATAGAAATTCAAAATAGTTGAAATTTCTAATGTGTGGTCATTTGACAAAACAAGACTCCTACTTTGCCAATTTCCTTGTTGAAGGAAATGACTCTTTTCAAATAGCTTGCCCTTACACCCAGGGCTATTAATGCTGTCGATACTTTAGTTATTTGAAACCTGTATGGTTAAAAGTGTCTGAAATACAGGCTAATTCCAGAAAATGGTGCCCTTTCCAAACTGAGGTGCAAATCAGTTGACAGGTGAATGCAGCCCAAGCCTGATCTCCTTCCTGTCCTGTCACTCTGTGCAGGAGGCTTCCGTCACAGTAGAAACTAGAACACACCCAGCAACGAGAGATGGTGCAGACTGGTGACAGACAAGAGTCTCTCTAATGTCTGATCATGTCTTTGCTTTCCAATTGCCTCCCGCCCATGGCTACTGCTTATCTATAGGGAAGGCAACATGGTCCAATGGCAGGGGGTCCCAGGGCCTTCCACCAGGCACATCCACCACCTACCTAGGATGTTAACCCTGTCAGTTCACTGCTACAAGCTTCCAGTCCTCATCGGCAAAATGGGACTATTGATATCTACCTTGCTGGGTTATTGTGAAGATCAAATGATAGAACACTTGTGGAGTTTTGGAAACTTATAGCAGTAACTGCACAGTCAGCAAGTGCTTCCCACGGTGCCAGGATGCTCTGCTCACTGCCCTGAGTGCTCCTCACTGCTTCAGCTGGTCCTCACCGTCATGCCATGAGGAAGACGATACTATTCTCCCCATACTACAGCAAAGAAAGCGAAGGACCCCAGAGACTAGATAATTCCCCATGGTTCTGGGACTGTTAAGTGGTAAAGCTGAGGTCTGACCCAATCTGTCATCCTCAGAGCCTCGTAGAGGGGCTTAGGGAAACGTAGTGGTGATGATGACAACAGCAATAATAAAGGGCGGTGACCCAACAAAACCCACGTCTCCGCGCAGCTCTCACAGGCCCATGAAACCCACGTCTCCGCGCGGCTCTCACGGGCCCATGAAACTCACGTCTCAGCACGGCTCTCAGGGGCCCATGAAACCCACGTCTCAGTGCAGCTGTCAAGGGCCCATGAAACCCACGTCTCAACGTGGCTCTCAAGGGCCCATGAAACCCACGTCTCAGTGTGGCTCTCAAGAGCCCTCATGATGTGGCTTCAACCTCCCTCTCCTGCCCCACGTACAGCCACATGGTTTATCCTAGTCCAGCTGAACTACGTCCCCAGATGGGCATCTTTATGTGTGCCTCTGTGTCTGACTGTCCTCTCTGTCCCTCCTCTATCTGATCTGACATAGACAAGTCTTTTCTTTAAAGCCTGGCTCCAGTGTTGCCATCTCTGTATGGCTTTCCCTTCCCTCTCTCCCAAGACCTTGTGGGCAAACTTTCATTGCAGTTAGAGTGTTGGCTATCCTCTCCATTCCTGTGAGTACCCACCATCAAATTCAGACTATGCATTCCAGTGACACTTGTCTCTGAATCCCCAGTGGAACCTAATAGGTGTTGAGTAATTATTCACAGACATTCATGCACAGCACTAGCTGCCCCGATACAGGCTGAGCTCCACCTCTGGAAAACTGGATCTGGCTGCGCAGCCTCTGAGTTCCTGTTGTCATGTACACAGCAAATAATCCTCTGCTAAGACCCGAATGGAAGTGCCGGGGAGCGGAGAGGCCTCCAATATTAGTCAGAGTTCTAGTCCAGAGCTACATCCCTAAGGCAAGGCCCACGTGGCTGCTGAGCATCATGAAAGAGTAAAGGCTTTTCTTCTCAATGAGTTGTTTCTGCCCAGGGCCAACTCAGCTCCAAGAGAACTGAGCTGGACTCCATTTCTGCCTTATGCTTAGGATAGCAACAGTCACAACAACATTCCTACAGTCTAATTTTAATACTGGTGATGCTTGAGGCAAGAAAAAAATTAGCTGGGTTATCTGTTTCTAAAAGCAACTCGCAGAGCTAGCATTTTGGAGAGGGGGGAGAAAAAAACCCCTTTAGGTCTTGATCAGAACACATGCAATGTGGCCACAGTTAGAAATAAATCAGACAACCCGTATAAGTAGTTAAGCAATTGCTTTCTAAAATGATGCCTGTACCTTGGAAAGCTATCAGTTTCTCACCCATAAGGTAGGAACGTAAAGTGGGTAAAATTATAGGGACCCACCAGGCCCATCTAACGAGAGACGAGCGGGAACTCATAGTCCATCTTTCTCATGACGATGCCATCTACTGAAACCTCCAGCTCCTTTCTCTGTCTCCCACATCTGCGGTCCCACGGTCAGTTTCATCTCGGCGTTTTCTTGCCTGGGTCTCATTTCACATCTGATTTACTATTCTATTTGTTGCCGTGAGGTTTCCCACCCTCCTTCCAGAAATTAATTACTGCAATTATCCAACTTTTAATAGCTGCTGATTTGGCATCTGCAGGACATTTTTGAGAAAATGCACCGCTACATTTCATTTGCATATTTGAGAGGCAGTGCATGAGAATTAGAATTTTCCTAAATTACTTACTGTGACCTGAATAGAGAAAAAGTATCCTACCAAGTGGAAGTCTCATTTGCATACTTAATTTGGCCAATTACCATCGCAGGGTGAGAGAAAGTTCTTCCCCACACACTGATGCGACAACCCAGGATTTTTATCGAGAACCCGGGCTCAAACACAGAGTCTTCAGATACTAGGAGACAGAAGGACAGGCCACTGTCTGCTCTGCACCACTTCATCAGTCATCGGTGGAGACTTGCAGTAACGTGCTCACCAGCAATCAGTTTGATTGCTAACCACCCAAACTATAGGCTTGGTTGCTCCCTCTGCAATTGCATTGCATGGTATGAAATACAGCTAAGGAAGCCAGACATCCTCACAGTAAGGCAATTGCCACTGGAAAAGTGTACAGTGCCAAGATGCATAACCTCACATCAAGAGCTGCAGAGAGGAGAGGTTTATTCATCAAACACAACTTGCCTTTGGGCCTGAAGTGAGTTTTAGTTCTCCTTTCACCACCCCCATGATTTTAGAAAGCTGCACAACTTTCTTGAGCTTCAAGCACCTACAAACTGGGGAGAATTTCATGTACTTTAATAACTTGTTATGAATATTGATTAAATAATGTTCCTGGAACAGAGGTAACCCTCCCTGAGTGTTAGTTTCCAACATGCTCAGGCACACTCTGTCCTGAGCACTAACGTAAAGAAAATGAGGTCCTGGGCTTTAGATAACTAAATGGCTCAGACATTTGGTTCAGGGCTCAAATAATTTTATCCATCAGTTAGATGTCTGAGGCAAGCATGGTGGCTGGTCTTTAAAGATGCCCGCCAGTAATTCTTCCTTTAGGACACACAAGCCACCCCTCACATCAGTAGAAGAGACATATGTCCCTTCCTGCTGAGTCCAAGCTGAGCCTCGGATTCACTTTGACCAACAGAATGCTGGCAATGCTGGCCTGTTCCAGGCAGGGGTCTCTGGAAGGCCTGGCAGCTTCTGTGTTTGTGCTTTGGGAACCCTGAGCTGCTGCTGTGTGACCTGCTAGAAACTCAGGTGTAGGGATACAGGTAAGGCCAGATGGAGAGGGCTACGTAGAGGAGGAGTCAGGATCCTCCCAACCACTTAAACGAAGAGCAAGGCAAAGCCGGACCTGCATCCCTGTGAACTTCCGTTCTCCTGTAGAATCTGCAGCTGTGCAGGGAAGACCAGGAGCCCTGGCAGCAGGGAGGCCCGCATTTAACATCAGGCCACCAACTCAGAATCGTCAAACGGCAGGTATGTTGTCTGAGACTCAGTTTGCCACGGAATGAAGTTGGAACAATGATACTCCCCACTGTGGCGCTAGGGGTAAAGAACCCGCCTGCCCACGCAGGAGAGATGCAGGTTCGATCCCTGGGTCGGGGAGATCCCCTGGAGGAGGGCATGGCAACCCACTTCAGCATTCTTGCTTGGAGATTCCTATGGACAGAGGAGCCTGGGGGGATACAGTCCATGGGGTCGCAGAGTCAGACACGACTGAAGCGACTTAGCAGCAGTAGTCAGGGAAAGGGGGTAACGCTGGGCCTGCCACATGATAGTTGCTCAAGTCAAGTCATCTCCTTTCACCTGCTGCTAATTCATATGTACGTTTTCCAGGTTTCCTCAGCTTCTAGTTTCTTTCTTAGAACCTCTAGAGAACGTCTTTTAAAAATTGCAAGCACTTCCTGAGAATCTGTCTTGTTCTGAGGCTCGACGCTCTCACTCATACAATCTCGGACCCTCAGTGATGCTGGGTCAGGAGCTGAGAGATGCCTTGCCTTCCTCATCTTCCCACTCCCTGAATCCTGCTCATCTTAGGGCCTTGAGTCGATCTCACAATAGGTCTCCTGACTCCTTGCACCTCACACTTTCCCACAGACGCCACCTTAATTGGGCTACCATCACGTGTCACCAGACTGCGGACAAGGCTCTCTGCCTCCCTGGGCCACCCTCCAGGCAACAAGAGAGATTATAATACAAAAGCCTGACAGCGTACCCCTCCACTCGAGAGAGACTTCGTGCTGCCCGTGGGATAAACCCGCCCCTTCCTCTGCCTACCCCATCCGGCCCCTTTTCAGTTCTGCTCTGCTCTCACCCCAGCTGCCTTCAGCAGGCTCATCCCCACCTGGTTAATTGCTACTCATTTCTCAGGGCTCTGCTGAAATGTCACTGTCTGAGAGATGGCTTCTCTGACCTCCACCCCTTCATCCAGTTCAGTTGCTCAGTCATGTCTGACTCTTTGCGATCCCATGGGCTGCAGCACGCCAGGCTTCCCTGTCCATCACCAACTCCCGGAGCTTGCTCAAACTCCTGTCCATCGAGTCGGTGATGCCATCCAGCCATCTCATCCTCTGTCATCCCCTTCTCCTCCCGCCTTCAATCTTCCCCGGCATCAGGGTCTTTTCAAATGAGTCAGTTCTTCGTATCTTTAATTAGGTTCCCCCCCGCCCGGCTTCCATGCCCATTATTCACTCTCAGCATCCCATTTCCCCCCCTTAATATCACTTGTGACGAATTTTAATTGTGTCTTCATTTGTGAGCTTAGTACTTAGCCCGTCTGCCTCACCACCACCTCCCAGTCCCCACCACAGATGCAGGCTCTTTGGACAGTGCTCAGAGCTCATCCCATTAGCCCTGCACATCCTACGCAGCACTGAGCCAGGGCAACAGCCAGCATCCAAGAGATGAACTAACGAACGGGGATTGAAGGGCTCCTAGTCCCACCAATGGCCAGTGCTATGCGCTTCGGTTATCCTGGGCTTGCCTCATGAAGGGAAATAATTTCATTCAAGTTTTCCCTGGTTGTTGTTTTTATATGGTCACTTCATCAACAGAACAACCTGTTTTGAGGGGCCATGGAAGGGTGGGTAGCACTCAATTAAAGGTCTCAGAACCACTGATATTCCCCTGCAGGGACACTTCATGAGTGGGGCTCTGCTAACACAGAGGACCAGGGGCTAAGGCCAAAAAAGGGAAAGGGAGCCTCTGGCCAGAGGAGCCTAAAAGATCAGTCGTGTGAAAAAGACAAACCCGTGTGTTCATCAACAAGTACCTGAGGGTGATCTTCGTGGTACAAGCGAGGCAGCAGCCTCACCATGATGCACAGGACCCCGGGGTGCATGATCGCAGCGTCACTGTCATCTGCCCTGCAGAGAGAGGGAAGCAGGACATCAGACTTGAGCTTTATAGTCTCTTGCTTTCTGCACAACTTTCTGGATCTCTCGAAGACAGGCCATTTGCAGCCTGCCACTTACTATCTATATGCCATGCTGTGCTGTGCTTAGCTGTTCAGTAGTGTCCAGCTCTTTGCGACCCCACAGACTTTAACCCACCAGGCTCCTCTGTCCTTGGGGATTCTCCAGGCAAGAATACTAGAGTGGGTTTCCTTGCCCTTCTCCAGGGGATCTTTGCAACCCAGGGATCGAACCCAGGTCTCCTGCATTGCAGGCTGATTCTTTACCATCTGAGCCACCAGGGAAGCCCAAGAATACTGGAGTGGGTAGCCTAGACCTTCTCCAGGGGATCTTCCCGACCCAAGAATCGAACAGAGGTCATCTGCATCGTAGGTGGATTCTTTACCAGTTGAGCTACCAGGGAAGCCTGTCCATATGCTCTTGAACTAATTAATATGAGCCTAACTCCCCCTANGGTAGCCTAGACCTTCTCCAGGGGATCTTCCCGACCCAAGAATCGAACAGAGGTCTTCTGCATCGTAGGTGGATTCTTTACCAGTTGAGCTACCAGGGAAGCCTGTCCATATGCTCTTGAACTAATTAATATGAGCCTAACTCCCCCTAACTGTACCAGAGCTGTGCAACACCATACTTTCTGCATAGAGTCGCAGAACAATGCCGTTGTACACTAAGACACAGACCAGCACAGAGCTAATGTTCAGTGGAAGTTAGTTTCCTGGACCCCTATCCTCTCTCCACATAGGTGGGAAATGGAGAAGCTCTCATTCTTTATTAAACACACACACACAGGACACTTCTGGCTTCCTTCGAGATGGTGTAAGCACTGTCCCACACACTGAATGCAACTTAAAACCCACATAGAAAGCATGAGCAGCTCTCCAAGTACTCTGAAAAGTAAACCGCAGCAGAGAAGGAAACCAAACCAAAAGCATCCTGGGGCTTCCCCATCCAGCATCCTCCGAAATGGGCTTATAGGGAGAAGAACTGTGTAGCAAGTGTGAACAGGACAGGCTGAGCTCTAAGAGGAGGCTCTATTTCTGGTCTAAGGAGCAGGAAAGGAGGCCCCAATAAGTCACAGACCACGAAGGGGAATCCCTGGAATTTGCTTTGTTGGACTTCTCCATCCATTCTTTCTCACCCATTCTTCAAGAAATCTCACAGCAGCAGCAGCAGTCAGCCTGGTGTCTGAAATTCTTGGGGAGGGGAAACCTTCTCTCTGAGGAGTTCTGGTCCCAAGAGTGAGGCAAAAATCTCCATTGCTTTTGTCTATTTCCTCTCCCTGCTCGGCCCCAGAGACAGATGCAGTGGCGGGAAGTGCGTGGCAGAGCAGATAAACTAAAGCTCTCACTTTCTAAACAGAGGAGGAAGGAAGGGACCTCAAGGAGCCAGAAAGTGTTGGGGAAATGATGATGAAGAAGAGACTTAAGAAAGTGAAGTCACTAAGTTGTGTATCAACTTCTGGGCTCAATTCTGAGCTGCACATGAGTGGATCTGACCCTAAACCACATTCCAAAGACTTTGAGAACTGAACTCAGGGATAAACTGCCACCCAAGAGACTGGCATGGGACAATTAGAAGGCAGATCAGCTTGCCCAGTAAAATCTTCAAAAACCAGACTGATACTGGGCACATGGTGGATAAGAATTTGCAGCTTGAACCTCATTGGGTCAACTGCCTGCTAAAACAAGCTAACCAACATTCTCCAGAAGATGGCAATGAGGGTCAGAATTCATAACATCAAAAATATCCAGGATATAATCTGAAGTTACTCAGCTTAGAACAAAGGAGGGAAATCACAATATCTCACATGGAAAACTATAACAGATGCCAAGCTGGAGATGACACAGTGGTTGGGATTATCAGAAAACAGCAACAATCAGTGAAACTATAAATTGAAAAGCAATAGAGGAAAAATGCAGTAAAGGTCTAGTTATTTGAAAAAGTTTTAAAAACCGAAAAACCACCAGCTAAGTTAGCAAAGAAGGAAAAAAGACACAAATTACCAATATTATAAATGAAAGAGAGCCAACCATTACACACCCCACAGACATTAAAAGGATAAGAAAACATCACAAGTAACTCTGTGCATACGAATCTGACAACCTAGACAAAACAGACCGATTCCTTCAGAGCTACAAAATACCAAAAGTAAGCAAGAAGAAATAAATAAGCAGAATAGTTTTACAACCATTACAAAAACTGAAAATGTCGTTTAAAACCTTTGCACAAAGAAAACTCCAGGCCCAGATGTTTCCACTGGTGAGTTTTACCATACATTTAAAAGATAAATAACACCAATGCTATACAACTTCCTTCAAAATATATAAGAGAACACTTTCGAACGCATTTTGTGAGACCAGTAGGACTCTGATATCAAAAGCAGAGAAAGCCAGTGCAAGAAGAGAAAACCATCTGCCAACATCGTTATAAAAACAGGTGCAAAATCTCTACAAACTCTTGCGGAAACAAATATAACCACACACAAAACAGACACGGCATCGCGGCCAATCTGCCTTATCCTGCAAGGCTGGCTCACGGATCAAAAATGAGTCAATATAATCTATTATATTACTAAATTAAAGAAGAAAGAATGTGATCATAGGCAGAAAAAAAAGAAGAAACTCAGCTAATAGAATATTTGATGCCAAAAGACTGAAGACCTTCTCTTCAAGCTTAAAGACAAGGCAAGTACGTCCTCTCTCACCATTCCTATGCAACATCATGCTGAAACAACGGATTGGAAAGGAAGCTATAAAACTGTCACTATTCACAGACAATATGATTGTCACATAGAAAGAAAAAATCCCAAGCAATCTAAAAAAAAAAGTTCCTAGAAAAAATAAATGAATTAGCATGGATGCACAGTGACATACAGAAATTGATCACATTTAGAAGTAAACAGTTTGGATACAAAACATTTAAAATATCATTTAAAATCATGCTCCCAAAACATAAGAATAAATCTAATTTTTAAAGTGTGCTTGCTCTGTATGCTGAACACTATAGACCTTAATTTTTTTTTANCCCCTATAATGAAAAGGACATCTTTTTTGGATGTTAGTTCTAAAAGGTCTTATAGGTCTTCATAGAACCGTTCAGCTTCTTCAGCATAACTGATTGGGGCATAGGCTTGGATTACTGTCATATTGGTTGATGTTGATGGTGTTGCCTTGGAAACAAAAAGATAAAGCTAGTCTCTTCCAGGTTGTTTAATGTAAGCAAGTTTAAATCACTTTGCGCTGCGGGCAAATCTAGGATTAGCCCCCAGACTCTCTGCTCTTGGCCTGTCTGTGTGCTGGAGTGCCACCATCCTCTCCTTAAGGGACCTTTAGTTCTCACCCCGGATTCTGTCTTGACTGCTCATCTTTCTCTCCTGCCCGCAGCTGGGATGAGAGCAGCTCCATCAGCAGTGGGCTCAGTGATGCCTCCGACAACCTCAGCTCCGAGGAGTTCAACGCCAGCTCCTCACTCAACTCCCTGCCCACCACTCCCACGGCGTCTCGCAGGAACTCGACAATAGTGGTAGGTGCGGGTGCAGACGCGGGGCCACCTTCTCCAGGCCAACCACGGGCAGACCGGCTGTGCCTGTGTGCAGGGTGGCATGTACACTGCGTGTGCCAATCCAGGGGATTGGTCCCCACGTGCACGGGATCGAGTCCTCGATCTGGCGGGAAAGGAGCATTAGCGTCTAGGCAGTCGCCTAGGGCGTGACCTGCTATCCTGGGGGCAGGTCTGCTTGGTGCCCACGCCCATTCGGAGGGTGCCTGTGCGCGCTGCCCACCTGGAGAGGAGAGCGCTGTGCTCTCCAGCGGCCCGGGGTGCAAGCGGAAGCCGGGTCCCCGAGTCCCCTGGAGAGGAGGGCCCTCCTCAGCTCCCGTTTGTCTTCTGTCCCTGCCCTCCCTGTCCCGCTGAGCATCCACCCCCTGCCCTCTCTCGCCTCCAGCTGCGCACAGACTCGGAGAAGCGCTCACTGGCCGAAAGCGGGCTGAGCTGGTTCAGCGAGTCGGAGGAGAAGGCTCCCCGCAAGCTGGAGTATGACAGCGGCAGCCTGAAGATGGAGCCCGTGGGGTCCAAGTGGCGGCGAGAGCGTCCCGAGAGCTGCGATGACACGTCCAAGGCCGGGGAGCTGAAGAAACCGGCCAGCCTGGGTCCGCCCGGGCCCCTGAAGAAGGGCAAGACCCCGCCCGTGGCCGTCACCTCACCCATCACCCACACGGCCCAGAGTGCCCTCAAGATCGCAGGTGAGCCCGGGGACAGGGCCCAGGGCCATGGCCTGCTTCCCTGGTGGCTCCTGTCCTCTGGGCCCTTAACCCCTGGCGGGGGGTGGGGGCAGCCTGCATGCAGCTTCCACACGTCACCCAGCAGGTCTCCAGACCGTCCTGAGTCAGGGAAGTGGACAGATTGGGGCATAGGGGCTCCACTTGCATAGAAGGAGGCCCAGACGTAGGGCAGGAAGGAGCCTGATCTGACCCGCCTCCCACACTGCCCAGTGACTCCTCTCCTCTCCTGGGCTCTCAGGTGATGTCCTCATACCTCCCGGGAGGTACTGGCAGCATCAGAGTGCTGCTGCTCCGGGGTGGGCCCTTGGTGACCTGTTGTTAGACGTGTGCCCTTCTTGATCATCTTGTGATTTCAACCACAGTGGGGCCTCCTAGCCTGGGAGCAGAAAGCACCAAAAAACAGGATAAATTGCACAGTTGGACGCAAGGCCTGCCCAGAAGGGCCCTCGGCCCACGGGTCCCCAGTCGCCCCGAGTTAGGCCCTCCACCCCACGGTGCCCCTCCTCCTGGGGGGCAGACGCTGGCCCTCCCCTGCTCATAGCGCCCGCCCTCCGCAGGCAAACCCGAGGGCAAGGCCGCCGACAAGGCCAAGCTGGCCGTGAAGAGCGCAGGCCTACAGCGCTCCTCCTCGGATGCCGGCCGCGACCGCCTGGGCGATGCCAAGAAGCCTCCCTCTGGCATCGCACGCCCGTCCACGTCAGGGTCCTTCGGCTACAAGAAACCCCCTCCTGCCACGGGCACGGCTGCTGTCGTGCAGACGGGGGGCTCGGCCACGCTCGGCAAGGCCCAGAAGTCCTCGGGCATCCCCGTGAAGCCGGCGAACGGGCGCAAGACGAGCCTGGACGTGTCCAACAGCGCAGAACCCGGGTTCCTGGCCCCGGGCGCCCGCTCCAACATCCAGTACCGCAGCCTGCCGCGGCCAGCCAAGTCCAGCTCCATGAGCGTGACCGGCGGGCGTGGCGGCCCCCGGCCCGTAAGCAGCAGCATCGACCCTAGCCTCCTCGGTGGCAAGCCAGTGGGCCTGGCACCCTCCAGGCTGAAGGAGCCCTCCAAGGTGGCCGGCGGGCGGGCTGCCCCTGCCCCTGTCAACCAGACGGATCGCGAGAAGGAAAAGGCCAAGGCCAAGGCCGAGGCGCTGGGCCCCGACGGCCGGTCCCTGAAGAGCGTCAGCTCCCCCGAGAGCACGCCCCGGAGCCNTGGCACCCTCCAGGCTGAAGGAGCCCTCCAAGGTGGCCGGCGGGCGGGCTGCCCCTGCCCCTGTCAACCAGACGGATCGCGAGAAGGAAAAGGCCAAGGCCAAGGCCGAGGCGCTGGGCCCCGACGGCCGGTCCCTGAAGAGCGTCAGCTCCCCCGAGAGCACGCCCCGGAGCCAGGCGGGCCACGCCCCAGCCCCCAAGCTGGCGGAGTTGCCCCCCACCCCACTCAGGTAGGCCCTGTGTGTGCCGCGTCGCCAGGTCGGGGGTCCTCCTTGGTCTCAGGGGCACTCAGAGCCCCACAGCACCTAAGAGGACGAGGATCTGGCCCGGGTCCCAGCTGCCTGTCGCCTCCCTAACCCTGGAGCCCACACGTCTGTCTTGTCTCTGCTTCCCCAGGGCTGCGGCCAAGAGCTTCATGAAGCCACCGTCCCTCGCCAACCTCGACAAGGTCAACTCCAACAGCCTGGACTTGCCGGCAGCCGGCGACACCCACACGCCCAAGGCCGCGGACCTCCACGCTCCGGGCCTGGCCGCCGGGGGCCCACTCACCGCCTGCTTCACCCCCAGCCCGGCCCCCATCCTCAACATCAACTCGGCCAGCTTCTCGCAGGGCCTGGAACTCATGAGTGGCTTCGGCACCCCCAAGGAGCCCCGCATGTACCCCAAGCTCTCAGGGCTGCACCGGAGCATGGAGTCCCTGCAGACGCCCATGAGCCTGCCCGGCGCCTTCCCCAGGGGCACCCCCGCCCCCGGTGGCCCCGCCGCCCCCGCCGCGGAGGACGCCGAGGAGCTGGCCTGGAGCGGAAGCCCCAGGGCCGGGCAGCTGGACAGGTAGGCGGCCGAGTCAGCTTCCCGCTCCGTGACCCTCAGCGTCAGTGAGATTAAGCCTGTCTGCTCCTGGCGCTGTGGATGAACAGGCTTTCGTTTTTGTCTTTTGATCCTGATTCTCACCTCCTGCATGGGAAGCCAGGCCATAGATCCTGGCGGACTTCTCCAGGACCTCCTGGCGGGTTTAACCTGCCGACTGAAGCGTCTCCGTCCTGGCCCCAAATCACTCCTGTGATGTCAGACGCTGCTCCCCGTGCCCCGTCATGTCATCTCATGAGAACAGTTATCTGTACTTCTTTCTTACGTTGGCCACTCTGCAGTAGGCAGGACCTTTGCCCCCTGGTCGGGAACCGAGCCTCAGCCCCCCACACTGGGAGTGTAGAGAGCCCCCCAGACCGCCGGGCATGTCCCCCTAATGTGATCTCTGAAGAGCAAGTCAGGGAGCTCCCCGCT
This sequence comes from Neotragus pygmaeus, assembly GCA_006410875.1. Taxonomy (NCBI): domain Eukaryota; kingdom Metazoa; phylum Chordata; class Mammalia; order Artiodactyla; family Bovidae; genus Neotragus; species Neotragus pygmaeus. The sequence goes on from SJYV01002568.1 coordinate 1,175,151, forward strand.
GGTACAGTGGTTACACTCCACACTTTCACTGCCAAGAGCGTGGATTCAATCCCTGGTCAAAAAAACAAAGCTAATCGGGGAAAAACACGGAGCGTCTCGAAACTATTTTTCAGACTGTGAGGGGTGCCAGGGCCGCCCTGCCCTGCACTTGTGGAGCCGAGGGGCTCGCAGCAATGCCCGGGGCCCTGTCTCGTGTCTGTCAGGCTTCTGGTCCTGAACTCTGAACCCACGCGCTTCTCTCTCTTCCTTCACAGTACTCAGCGGGATCGGAACACTCTCCCCAAGAAGGGGCTCAGGTAACCCTCACGTGTGTTTCCTTCCTGCCCTTGGGGCTCCTGGCCTGAGCGAGCCACCGTGCTTGCCCCAGCTCTGGCTGTGCGTGCCACCCCCGCCTCCTCCGGGACCCACTCCAGGCTCACCCTGCCTGAGCACCACCGGGAGCCAGGCACTGCTCTGGTGACAGAGAGGGAGAGTCTCCACGCGGGATCTCACGCTGGCCTGTGCTGGCCCAGGCCTCGGGCCACTCTGCCCCCAGCAGCAGGCCCTGCAGCCCACGCCTGGGACCCCCGGGCTGTGTCCTGAGCCTCGGAGAGGGCGCCCTGGCACCCCCTCTGTCATCTCGGCCCTGCCTTGGGGAGCCCTGCAGGGACACCCTGGCCCCCAGCCCCTCTCACCGGGGGACGGACGATGCTCTCACTGCCCCCAGCCCCGGTGGTGGACACCCAGCCGTTCCCTCTCCTGTCGCCCGCAGGTACCAGCTGCCATCCCAGGAAGAGGCCAAGGAGCGGCGACACTCCCACGCCGTGGCGGGGCTGCCCGAGTCAGACGACCAGTCAGAGCTGCCGTCGCCCCCCGCTCTGTCCATATCCCTGAGCGCCAAGGGCCAACTCACCAACATCGGTCAGTACCTGTGGGGACCGCCATGTGCCCAGGGGCAGGGCAGCAGGGGCAGCCTCGGCTTCCGCCTCACACTGGGTTCACCCGCGCGGGCTGGGTCACAGAGCCTCCATTCACCCACCCTGCGTGAGCCTGAAGGCCAAGTGCACCCGACCTGGAGCTGAGAGGCAGGCCCGGGGCACAGGGTGCGGCCGGCGGAGGATCAGACAATCTGAGTGTTAAAGGCCGTGAACCGAGCACCTTGTCCCTGGCCGAGAGCCCCGAGCAGAAACCTGGGCCTCGGGCCCGAAGGCGGCCCCCCCCCCCCGCACCGTGTGTCACCCTCGGTGCCCCGATGCTGGGGGTGCAAGGGGTCTACCCCCACCGGGGCCAGGCTTTCCCCAGGAGCAGGGCTGAGTGAGCCCGTGCTGGCCACAAGATTCTGGCCTTTGAGGGCAAGGGGAAGCTTGTAAGCGCAGAGGGTGGCTAGTTGGAGACAGGCAGGGCGCAGGCAGGCAGGGCTCACGGCCCTGCCCTGGGAGCCACGAGCCAGGGGCCCTCAGGGATGGCGCCCGGCCTGGCCTGTGGCTTCCTCCTCTGCCAGCCTCTGCAGGAAGGCAGCTGGCCCAGCCCGAGGTCCTGGGACGCACCTGCGACTGGGCCTCAGAGCAGACCGGGGTGGGACCATCCTGCCGGAGGAGGGAAGTAGGCTGAGGAGAGGTCAACTGGTGCCCGCAGGGCTCTTAACAGGAGGGTGGGGACCACGTAGGAGAGTGAGGGGCCCGGCCAAGCTGTGATCGTCAGTCACCTCACGGCTGAGGGGCCCTGAGGGAGCCCAGGTCTTCCGCCCGGGTCTTTGTGGAGCCCCCCCCCGGCTTGCAGGCCAAGAGGCAGGGCTGAGAGGGCCCGACTCAGGCCTTCGAGGCTACAGGCCCCCTGAAGTGCTCAGGGGCTCTGACCCCCAGGCCAGGCTGAGGCCAGGCGCCGCCGTGTCCCAGGGGTCCACCTGGAGCAGCGTGCCCGCTGGGGGCTCCCCTCTCGTTCACTCTCCTTGTCGCTCAGATCTGAGTCTTGCTGGGAACTCTCAGGCCACCCCTTGTGTGTTAGGGAAACACGGGGCCCCGTTTTTGCTGGCACATCCAAGTGAGGTGAAGGCTTTGGAAAAGCTGTCAGGCCCCCACCCTGACCCCCAGCCCTGTCTCCAGGGCAGGTGGGCTTTCATACAGGCTGCGCTCTGAACCCTTGGTTCAGANTGCATAGGAACCTGGAATGTCAGGTCCATGAATCAAGGCAAATTGGAAGTGGTCAAACAAGAAATGGCAAGGGTGAACGTCGACGTTCTAGGAATCAGTGAACTAAAATGGACTGGAATGGGTGAATTTAACTCAGATGACCATTATATCTATTACTGCCGGCAGGAATCCCTCAGAAGAAATGGAGTAGCCATCATGGTCAACAAAAGAGTCTGAAATGCAGTACTTGGATGCAACGTCAAAAACGACAGAATGATCTCTGTTCATTTCCAAGGCAAACCATTCAATATCACAGTTCACAGCAAAGAGGATAGCCAGTGCAAAAGCCCCCAAAGTGGGGGTATGTCTGACCTGTTCGAGGAGCAGCAAGGAAACCCGCATTATTCCTCTGATACTAAAGCCACACAAAGAAAAGAAAATTACAGACCAATATCCCTCATTAACATACATGCAATAAACCCTCAACAAAAAACTATCAAAACAAATCCAACAACCTGGGACTATATACCATGATTTAGTGGGATTCATCCCAGGAAAGCAACAGTGGTTCAACACTAAAAAAACAGTCAGTGCAGTACACCACATTAATAAACAAAGGGAAAAAAGGATCACCTCAAATGATAGAGAAAAAACATTTGACTGTCTTCAATACCCTTTCATGATTTAAAAAGACACTTGACCCAATGTCCTGTCCACCTTCTCCAGACCCACACTGTGGACTGGCTGGCCTAGAAGTACATCATCCATACCAGGTAGAAGGATCTGGGAAATACCAGAGATGTCCAGCATGACTCATCACCATGGCAGCTGCCATTTATTGAGCTCTACTGCAGTGTGTGGTATTGTGTGTGTGTGTGTGTATGATGCACGCTATGAGGGGGGTGGTGTGTGTGCTTCATGGGTATTATATATTCTGTATTTTGGAAGTCACGGTATATATTTGGTATTTATGTAATATATATCTTCTTTTTTGTAAAAAATGTTACTGCATCATTATATATACATATTATATATATATTACATCATATATAATGTTAGTTATATAGATTAACTAACGCTTCTGAGGGCTTCCCTGGTGGTTCAGATGGAAAAGAATCTGTCTGCAATGGGGGAGATCTGGGTTCGATCCCTGAGTTGGGACAATCCCCTGGAGAAGGAAATAGCAACTCCCTCCAGTATTCTTGCCTGGAGAATTCCTTGGACAGAGGAGCCTGGTGAGCTACAGTTCTGCTGCTGCTGCTGCTGCTAAGTTGCTTCAGTTGTGTCTGACTCTGTGCGACCCCAGAGATGGCAGCCCACCAGGCTCCCCCATCCCTTTGATTCTCCATGCAAGAACACTGGGGTGGGTTGCCATTTCCTTCTCCAATGCATGAAGGTGAAAAGTGAAAGGGAAGTTGCTCAGTTGTGTCTGACTCTTCGTGACCCCATGGACTGCAGCCTTCCAGGCTCCTCTGTCCACGGGATTTTCCAGGCGAGAGTACTGGAATGGGGTGCCACTGCCTTCTCCGGAGCTACAGTTCATGCGGTCGCAAAGCGTCGGACATGACTGAGCAACTGGCACACACGCACCCACGATGCTTCTGAAGAGCAAAGCACAGCCTCTGGGCACCAGTGCTCAGTAAACAGCAGCCGCAATCACTGCACCTAAACGCAGCATCATCTCCAGTGCCCACCTCACAGCAGCCCTCCATGCGGACACTCTTACTATCTCTCATTCAAACTGAAAAATCAAGGCACAGTGCGAGGAAGTCAAAGTCTCAAGGAGCACGGCCACTGAGGGGTAGAATACACATGCCTGAGTCTAAGGCCCACAGCTTTTGTCTTCCTCCTGGAGACTGGGGCCCACTGTGTAGACACAGCTGAGCCCAGTCGCTTGCCCAGGGGGATGCCAAGCATCGGTGGAGGGCACAGGTGAGCATCCTGTCCCCTGTGTCCAGCCCACTGCCCTTTCCTTTACCCCACAGACTCTCTCAGAAGAGGCTGGGGTTGCACTTCCTCTTTTCTAACCATTAGGGAAGGTCAAGGGTGATGCATTTATTTTAATGAGAAAAAATTGTTCTATTTATGAAATCTGACTCTCATACATTTAAAATTTACTCATTGTAAAATCAGGATGACATTTGACACAGGAGTTATCTGTAAAAAATCAGGCCTGATGCCATCTACAAGTTAGTGCCCAAACCTTAAATTGCAGGCTATTGTGTCGGAACATTTAGCAGATCATCACTATTATTGTGGGAGTATCCAGAGAAAGCAGAACAAACACACACACACACACACACACACACACACACACACGCACAGAAGCTTTGAAGGCAGACACCAGCACCATGGTACGGTGAAACGCTCCCTTTGTTTCTCTTGCTTCAGTAAAACATTCATGCCTCCACAGAGCTTCCTGTGCTCACCCCACCAGGATGCTGGAGAGACCCACACATCTGTGCATCTGAAGGCGGGTGAATGGGGTCACGTAGAGGAGGCAGCATTAGTCACTCAGTCGTGTCCAACTCTGACTCCATGGACCACGGCCCACCAGGCTCCTCTGTCCATGCGATTCTTCAGGCAAGAATACTCCAGAGAGAGGAGCCAGAACCAGAGACACAGGCAGACAAGGGGACCCTGGCCCCGTCAGAACCACAGCCACAGCCGCCGAGCTCATAGCTTCAGCTGGTTGCAGCGACAGAGGTGGCACACCGGTCATAGGCCTCCGGCCACAGCGGCGCCCACAGCCAGGGGGAGCTGGGCAGTCATGGGGAGCTGGGCGGCCGCCGCGGCGGGGCCCACGATGCTGGTCCCTCCGGCCACAGCGGCGCCCACAGCTCCAGGCTCCCCACTCCCAGCAGCAGCACTTATGAAGGCGGCAACCCTGGAGCAGTAAAGACACCAGTGACCCTGGTTCCCCCCCTTCCCCACAGCGGCAGCAACGCCCATGACCCAGGTGACCCGAGACGTGGGATGCCTGCCATGCCAGTGCCCCAGGCAGGAGTGCCAGTGACGGCAGCAGCCTGGCAGCACCAAGGCACCAGCCGTCCTGGAGGAAGGACAGGGACAGGGAGGCCGCAGGGGCAGCCCTGGCAGAGCTGCTGCAGGGGCAAAGGGCTCGTTTTCAAACACAGCCAGAGGCCACCAAGAGAAGCCCAAAACCTGGGCTACAGCACCACCTACTGAAAAGCAAAAGAAAGGCCTTTTAATTGGGAACTTGAATTGTTAGACTCAAAGCAAACAAAGCTTCACCTAAAGAAGAAAGACATTTCCTCCTTCAAATGCACTGGCAGAGGAACAACTCATCAAGCTCCGCCAAAAACCAGGATAACACAGCATCACGGGAAGAAGATACAACTCTCTAGAAAGTAAACTTAAAGCCTCAGAAGATTGTGCTCGAACTGACAGAATTCAGAGTAGCTGTCATGGAGAAGACTCAATTAACTACGAGAATACTCAGGAAGGCAACTCAGTGAGTCAAGAGTAAAATTAATAAACAGAAGGAATACTTTACCAAAGAGATTGCAACTCTTAAAAAGAACCAGTGGAAATTCTGGAGCTGAATAACCCAATAAATGAGATGAAGAATGGATTAGAAGGCAATGGAAACAGAGCAGCCCGTATGGAAGAAAGAATTGGCTCAAAGTTAGAAATCCAGAGATGATTGGTTAAAAGAAGTAAGAAGATAATATATTTTTTAATGAAGATACTCTATAAGAATTATCCAATTTGATTAGAAAAGGCAACTTAGAGATAATGGGTATCCCTAAAGGAGAAGAGAGATTACTTAAAGGAACAACAGCTGAGAACTTTCCAAATCTGGAAAGAAACTGGATATATAAGTCCATAAAACTAATAGAACTCCCAATTATTTCAATGCAAAAAGATCTCCTCCAAGACACATTACATTAAAAATGTCAAAAGTCAGTGATAAAGAATTTTAAAGATGATCGGGAGGAAAAAAAGACAGTAACCTACAAGTTACCCCCTTTAGGTTATTACATTTCTCAGCAGAAATGCTACAGGCCAGGAGAGAGTGGAATAATATACTCAATATATAGAAAGATTAAAACTGTCAACCAAGAATACTCTACCCAGAAAAATTATCCTTCAGATATGGAGAAGAAATAGTCTTTCCTCGACAAACAAAAGCAGAGAGAGTTCATCACGACTACATCTGCCTGATAAGAAATGTTGAAAGGAGCTCTTCTACCTGAAACAAAGGAGCAAAAGTCCTCGAAACTTTGAGTAGATAACAGAGTCAGAAAGCTGCAGCTCTGTATCAGAATAAGTTGTTAAGCAATTAGAGCATACTGGTCAAAAGGGGATAAAAGCATTACAAAAAATAGCTACTTCAATTTGGTAATAAACTCACAACACAAAAGGGGATAATTTGTGGCAACAAAACTAAAAGGGAAGAATAAAAAGATAAAATCTGTATAAGCAAATGAAGATGACAACTTTTCAGGAGGAAAAGAACTCTGTAACCTGTGAAATAGGCTTCCCGGGTGGCACACTGGTAAGGGATCTGCCTGCCAGTGCAGGAGACGCGAGAGGCACAGGTTCCACCCCTGGGCTGGGAAGATCCCCCGGAAAGGTAGAACGGCAACCCACTCCAGCATTCTGCCTGGAAAATTCCAAGCACAGAGGAGCCTGGAGGGCTACCGTCCTTGGGACCACAGAGTGGGACACAGCTGAGCAACTGAACACACACACAGCACAGCAACCTCTGGAGCAGTTCATACTAACCACACGGCAACCGTAGCACTGACATCCAGAGCAGAGACATGAGACACAAGCAACAGGAAACTCAGGAAAACATCACATAACACCACCAAACTGAAACGACAAAAGCAAGGGAAAAGAGACGATGACAATGTAGAGCAACCAGAAAACAGAAGGCAGAATGGCAACACCGAGGCCGTGTGTGTCAATAATCATCCTAAATGGAAATGTACTGAATCCACCACTTGAAAGACAGAGTGGCTGGGTGGATTAAAACACAAGACCCAACTATAAGCTGTCTCCTGGAGACTCATCTCAGCTCTAAAGACAAATATAAGTTCAAAGTGAAGATATGGAAAGTTATACTCTAGGCAAATGGCAGCAAAAACAAACAAAAGAACAGGTATAGCCATACTTATAGCCAACAAAAAAAGATAACGAGAAAAAAATGGGGATAATCCCTCAAGGAGACATAGCATGTGTTCATATCTATGGACCTAACATAGGACAGGGGAGCCTGGTGGGCTGCCGTCTATGAGGTCACACAGAGTCGGACACGACTGAAGTGACTTAGCAGCAGCAACATAGGAATACCAGCATATATGAAGTAATTCTAACTAACCTAAAGGGAGAAATTGACAGCAACATAAGAATAGTAGGCGACTTGAATACCGCCACTTACATCAACTGTTAGATTTGGACAGAAATTCAATAAGGAAACACGGGGCTGAAGGGAAACATTAGAGTAGACAGATTTACATAAATACAGAACATTCCATCCGAAATCAGCAGAACATACATTCTTTTCAGGTGCACGCAGAAATTCTCCAGGATGGAGTATATGTTGGGACACAAGCCTCAATAAATTTAAGAATGAAATCATATCAAGCATATTTCCAACCACCTGTATGAAACTATAAGTCGATTACAAGTGAAAGGATGGGAAAATCACAATATGTAGAGACTAAGCAACATGGTACTGAAGAAAACAAAGGAGAAATCAAAAACCACCTGAAGACAAATTCAAGTGAGAATATGCCACACCAAAGTCTATGTGATGCAGCAAAAGCAGTACTAAGAGGGAAGCTTATAGCAATACAGGCTGGCCCCAAGAAATAAGAAAAAAATCTCAAAAAAACAGTCTAAGCTTACACCTGAAGAAGTAGAAAAGAAGAAACAAAGCCTGAAGTCAGTAGAAGGAAGGAAATAAAAAAACCTGGTGGAAATAAATTAGAGACTAAAAAGACAATAGAATGAAACCAAAACCTGGTTCTTTGGAAAGACAAGCAAAATTGACAAATTTTTAGCTAGACTCACCAAGATAAAAAGAGAGAAGGCTCACATAAAATCAGAAACAAGAGAAACTATAACAGATATCACAGAAATACAAAGGATTGTAAGAGAGTACTCTGAACTGCTTCACATCAACAAATTGGACAGCCTAAAGGAAATGGATAAAATCTTAGAAGAAACAACTTCCTAAGACTGATTCATGGAGAAATAGAAAATCTGAATAGACTGATCACTATTGATGACTGAAACAATAATTAAAAATATCCCCCAAAACAGAAGCCCAGGATCAGACAACTGGCAAATTCTACCAAACATTAAAAGAAGGATATCAAGCAAAAAATTGAAGACAGGGGCATGCTTCCTAATTCACTTTATGAGGCCAGCACTACCTTGATACCAAAACCAGACGAGCAAAACAAAAAAAGAAAATTATAGGCCGATGTCTTTGGTAAATGTAGATGCAAAAATTCTCAACAAAACAGTAGCAAAGTAAAGGCAACAGTATACTGAAAGGATTATACGGCATCATCATGCGGGATTTGTTCTGAGGATACAAGTGTGAGTCAACATCCACAAACCAGTCAATATGATACACCATATAGAAAAAAGGATACAAATCATATGAGTATCTCAACAGATGCAGGAAAAGCATCTGACAAGATTCAACATCCATTTATGATTTAATACTCTCAATAAAATGAATAAAGGTCATAAATAACTTACATGTCAAATCCAGCTAACATCTTACTGAATAGTGAAAAACAAAGCATTTTCTCTTAGATTAGAAACACCTATACCCACTCTCAGCACTCTTATTTACTATAGTATTGGAAGAATTAACATTGTTAAAACTGTTGATAGCACCAAAAGCAATCTATAGCTTCAGTGCAATTCCTATCAAAATTTCAACAATATTTTTCACAGAAATAGAATGTAAAAGTTCTAGAATTTGTATGGAACCACAGAAGGCCTTGAATACCCAAAGCAATTCTGAGAAAAAAAGGACAAAGCTGAAGGTGTCACATTCTCTAATTTCAAATTGTACTACAAAGCTATAGTAATCAAAACATATATAAAGAACTCATGCAACTCAACAACAAAAGCACAATTTTTTTAAATGGTCAGAACTCTAAGCAGACATTCCAAAGATTATAGACAGGTGGCCAGCAGGCACCTGAAAAAAATGTTCAACATTACTAATTAGTAGGAAAATGCAAAGCAAAATCACAGTAAGATATAACCTCATGCCCAATAGGGTGGCTATTGTTAAAAAAAAAAAAAAAGGCAATAATGAGTATCTGCAAGGGTACAGAGAAAAGGAACATTTCATACACTGTTGGTGGGAATGTAAATAAACATCATGGAGATTCTACAAAAAATTAAGAACAGAACCACCATATGGTCCAACTATTCTGCTCTTGGGTATTTATCCAAAGGATATGAAAACATTAATTCAAAGAGATATATACACTGTTACGCTCACTGCAACTTTATTTACAATAGCCAAGATAAGGAAATGATCTAAGTGCCCATCAACAGATCAATGGATAAGAAGGTGTGATACACAGGCACACACACAGTGGGATACTACACAGCCAGAAAAATGTGAAATCTTGCCATTTACAATATAAATGGACCTCGAGGGTATTATGTTACTTGAAATGTCAGATGGAAAAGATAGTGCATGATTTCACTCATATGTGGAATGTAAAAAGTACAAAAATAAGTGATTAAATCAAACAAAACAAAAACAAACCCATAGAAGGAATTCCCTGGCTGCCCAGTGGTTAGATTCCATGCTTCCACTGCAGGAATCTCACTTTCCCTGGTTGGGGAACTAAGATCGCATATGCTGTACAGCCAAAAAAAAAAAGGAAACAAAATAAAAACGTAGATACAGATAACAGATTGGTGGTCAGAGTAAGGGAAGTGTTGCAGAAGGGCAAAATGGGTAAGATGGAACAACTGTATGGTGACGAATGGAAACCAGATTTTTGGTGGCAAGCACACTATAGTATACACAGAAGTCAAATTATAATGTTATACACATGAAACTTTCTTGATGAAAGTAAAAGAGGAGAGTGAAAAAGCTGGCTTAAAGCTCAACATTCAGAAAACGAAGATCATGGCATCTGGTCCCATCACTCCATGGGAAGTATATGGAGAAACAGTGGAAACAGTGTCACACTTATTTTGGGGGGCTCCAAAATCACTGCAGGTGGTGACTGCAGCCATGAAATTAAAAGACGCTTACTCCTTGGAAGAAAAGTTATGACCAACCTAGACAGCATATTGTAAAGCAGAGACATTACTTTGCCGACTAAGGTCCGTCTAATCAAGGCTATGGTTTTTCCAGTGGTCATGTATGGATGTGAGAGTTGGACTGTGAAAAAGGCTGAGCCGAAGAATTGATGCTTCTGAACTGTGGTGTTGGAGAAGACTCTTGAGTCCCTTAGACTGCAAGGAGATCCAACCAGTCCATTCTGAAGGAGATCAGCCCTGGGATTTCTTTGGAAGGAATGATGCTAAAATTGAAACTCCAGTACTTTGGCTACGTCATGCGAAGAGTTGACTCATTGGA